>CAUYRH010056553.1:0-64736 GCA_963574655.1 Perodicticus potto
TTTTATATGGAATCAGAAAAAAACCTCAAATAGCCAAGACATTACTCAGAAATAAAAACAAAGCAGGAGGAATCACTCTACCAGACCTCAGACTATACTATAAACCAATAGTGATCAAAACAGCATGGTACTGGCACAAAAACAGAGAGGTACATGTATGGAACAGAACAGAGAGCCAAGAGATAAACCCAGCTACTTACCATTATTTGATCTCTGACAAGTCAATTAAAAACATTCAGTGGGGAAAAGATTCCTTATTTAACAAATGGTGCTGGGTGAACTGGCTGGCAACCTGTAGAAGACTGAAACTGGACCCACACCTTTTACCATTAACTAAGATAGACTCTCATTGGATTAAATATTTAAACTTAAGACATGAAACTATAAAAATACTAGAAGAAAGTGCAGGGAAAACTCTTAAAGAAATCGTACTGGGTGAATATTTTATGAGGAGGACTCCCCAGGCAATTGAAGCAGCATCAGAAATACACTACTGGGACCTGATCAAACGAAAAAGCTTCTGTACAGCCAAGAACACAGTAAGTAAAGCAAGCAGACAGCCTTCAGAATGGGAGAAAATATTTGTAGGTTATGCCTCCAGCAAAGGTTTTAATAACCAGAATCCACAGAGAACTCAAACGTATTAGCAAGGAAAAAAACGAGTGATCCCATCTCAGGATGGGCAAGGGACTTGAAGAGAAACTTCTCTAAAGAAGACAGGCACACAACCTAGACACTCATGAAAAAATGCTCATCATCCTTAAACATCAGAAAAATGCAAATCAAAACTACTTTGAGATACCATCTAACTCCAGTAAGATTAGCCCACATCACAAAATCCCAAAACCAGAGATGTTGGTGAGAATGTGGAGAAAAGGGAACACTTCTACATTGCTGGTGGGAATGTAAACTAATATGTTCCTTTTGGAAAGATGTTTGGAGAACACGTAGGGATCTAAAAATAGACCTACCATTTGATCCTACAATTCCTCTACTAGGTATATATCCAGAAGACCAAAAATCACATTATGACAAAGATATTTGTACCAGAATGTTTATTGCAGCCCAGTTCATAATTGCTAACTCATGGAAGAAGCCCAAGTGCCCATCGACCCACGAATGGATTAATAAATTGTGGTACTTGTACACCATGGAATATTATGCAGCCTTAAAGAAAGATGGAGACTTTACCTCTTTCATGTTTACATGGATGAAGCTGGAAAATATTCTTAGCAAGGCATCTCAAGAATGGAGAAAAAGGTATCCAATGTACTCAGCCCTACTATGAAACCAATTTATAGCTTTCACATGAAAGCTATAACCCAATTATAGCCCAAGAATATGGGGAGAGGAAGAGGAGGGGAGAGGGAAGGATGAGTGGAGGGAGGCTAATTGGTGGGACCACACCTATGGTGCATTTTACAAGGGTACATGTGAAATTTACTAAATGTAGAATATAAATGTCTGAACACAATAATAAGAAAATGCCATGAAGGCTAGTTAACCAGTTGGATGAAAATATTTCAAGTTGTATATAAAACGAGCACATTGTACCCCATGATTGCATTAACGTACACAGCTATGATTTAATAAAATTAAAAAAAGAAAGAAAGAAAGAAACCTTCTGACAATTCTAGAGTGTCAGGATTCTAGGAAGCCAGAAAGATTTCAAGAACCTCTTGCCTATTATAAGGAAAAAAAAAAAACCTCCTGTTGTCACACTTACGCTGTCGGCTGACTGACAAATGCATTCTTCTGAAGCCTGTAAGCTGAGTAGCTGGGGAAAGACCCTGTCTCCAAAGATACACCTTGGACAGATGCAAAATTCTTTTCCGTCAGGTTGTATGCTTCAAGCATCTTAAAACCTTTGCATCAGAAAAGAAAATATTAAAATGAGTACATTTTAACTATTTTATTGATTAAATTTTGAGATTAATTAATGCAAAAGTGTAAATGCTTACCTGGTGAGGTGTAACCATCCAAATAAATAAGAGGGCAACCTGAAATGTACAGGGTTCTTTAAGCGTGATGCACCAGCGTGATGTACAAACAGTATATACGCACAGAAAGCACCAATGCCTGTATTTCAAGTAATGAAACTGTTCATTTATTCCTTTAAAAAAAAGTATCAGTTTAATCTTTCATATATTATTTGTTGTGAACTTCCTACATGTAGGAGAAATTATACTATCAACCATTGTAACAAATGTTTTCTGAACATTCTCCAGTTCAATTGGGATTTTACAGTGTTACTAAGAATAATAAAATGGAATTAAAGGGGGAAGTTTTCACATAGATTAAAGTTTTCAAAAGATTGAAGAACTTCTTTTCCAGAGACTTGTAGAGCCAGACAAGGGTAGGAGGAGTTTGTCCTTCCCCAACGCTCTTCTCTGCCTCGCCCCAGAGCCTCGTGTTGGCCACCAAGCATTATGTAATGTAACGAGTGTTCAGTAGTTTTCTCCCTGGACCCCCGAAAGCCTGGGGGCAGTGAGCTGCATCCAGGGCCACTTGGAACTGAAACTAGGCAACTATAACCTCCACCCCTTTCACCAGTGCAGCCCCACTCTGGCCTTCAGCAGAAGTTTTCATAGTAAACCACTGAGGTTTGTTTTACTCTAACCAGAGTTTTGCATTTTTAATGGGAGGGAAATACTATACTTATAGATCACACCCCTGCTAGGATCAGAGGTCTAGACCATACCCCTGCTAGGATAAGGGGTCTCGACCAACCACATAATTGTCTCCATAACCTGGTACCCTAGAAATTGGTGTTCATGGAGGGGGAAGAAGATAAATGGGCTTAAATAATCAATCTTTGGTCCTTCACTGTTGTTGAAAAGTTTGAACTTGAAAATCTAAACCCACACAAACCAACGGGAACCGAATGAATTTCTGCAGAGCACACACACAGGCCAATTTGCCCAGGGTTTTCTCAAAGCGTGGATGTTGACAAAGCAAATACCAATTGATTACTAATGAGGAAAACCTTCATTTCGCAGAAATGCTTCTGTGCTGAAAATGAATTTAGTCAATTGCCACGGGCATGGGGGTTGCAGGGAAGGGTCTATTAAAACAGTTTATTTCCATACAAGGAAATTACATCTTCCAGGCTAAAAATGGACTCCTGACAAGCACACGTTAAGCGTGACCGCAATGATTCATCAGGTTCTCGAGTGATTTCCCAGGATCTATTTATGCACAGACTTGACAGAGAATTTTCTACTCTGTGGTTATTTTTCAAAACCAAGGAGGTCACGGATCCATGTCAACCTTGACTTACTTGAAGTGGCAGTTTCACAAACAAATGTAATAAGGTTGTCCTCAATCTTCTCAAAAGATTCGAAGTCATCCACAATGAAAACGTGCCGTTCGCTGGGTTTGCTGGCAATGTTGGCAAGCTCATTATACTCCACGTCGGCTACCCCAACCACAAAGACGCTGAACCCTGCAGAGGCGAGGAGAGAGAATGAGTCACAGGCCCCTTCTTCTGCCCTTTATTGTTTGAACAATTCAAAATAAAATCTGATCGTACACTATGCTGAAGTGTACGCAACAAGTCCATTTATGTGACATGAACTCTCTTCAATGAAAAGGTCTTCCTATTCTCTGGCTATTAAAATTCGATTAACTGGATTTCCTAGAATAAACTCTTAACAATTAGAAGATGAAGATGTCAGTAGAAAGACTTCCTATGATGCTCAGTGTATTCCACAAATCCACAGTCCTGACAGACGCATGAATTCTGCAGCCATTAATATGTTAGGCTTAGGTGGCTCAGAAGCCAAGAATGGGCTCATTTTAAAATTTGAATTCCTGCTTGGCAACTGCAGCTCAAGTGGCTAGTGTGCCAGCCACATACACCAGAGCTGGAAGGTTCGAATCCAGCCCGGGCCTGCCAAACAACAATGATGACAACTACAAAAAAAAAAAAAAAAAAAAAATAGCCAAGTGTTATGGCAGGCACCTGTAGTCTCAGCTACTTGGGAGGCTGACCCAAGAGAATCGCTCAAGCCCAAGAGGTGGAGGTTGCTATGAGCTGTGACGCCACAGCACTCTACCCAGATGAACAGCTTGAGACTCTGTCTTAAAATAAATAAATAAATAAATAAATAAATAATAAAAATAATAAAATTTGAATTCTTTTTTTTTTCTTTTTGGAGACAGAGTCTCACTTTATTGCCCTTGGTAGAGTGCCGTGGCATCACAGCTCATAGCAACCTCCAACTCTTGGGCTTAGGCAATTCTCTTGCCTCAGCCTCCCAAAGTAGCAGGAACTACAGGCACCCGCCACAACACCCAGCTATTTTTGTTGCAGTTTGTCCAGGGCCGGGTTCGAACCTGCCACCCTCGGTATATGGGACCAGCACCCTACCCACTGAGTCATAGGTGCCACCCTAAAATTTGAATTCTTTAAACTGATTTTCTCAGCAAACTTAGGACCCAAAGCAGCACTTTGGTCACATGGGAAATGGAAACTACAATTTCCACTGGCAACAGATTTTCCTAATTTTAGACTATTACAAACAAACAAATTTTTCACTCCAAAAGCTTAATTTGGCATCAGGAAAAAATAGGCTATATAACAAATTAAAATATAATCAGCTATAAATAAGGTAACTTGAACATCAAGTATTCATAATCCCAATTTAAGTCAGCTAGGAACCCAAAATATGCAGAAATATGCTTAACATAATGGCAATAAATTATAAAAGATCAGAACAAAGAACACTATTGAGGAAAGGCAATATGACTTAGCATTGGTCATGAGTTATAGTTTTAGACAAAGAGTCATGTTTGTGCAAATGACAAAGTCTGTGTAAGGAAGAAGTTCACTGTAAGCAATTATGCACAGCCTCGGATGTGAGCGGGACATTAATGAGAGTACTGTAAGACCTAGTTTCATCTCTAATAACCCTGAGTACCTAATGTCAAGGTCAGTGTTACTAGGAGGCTCTGCACATGTTCAACTGGCAAGATCTACCCTGAGAGTCTCCCTGAGACCGTGGTGTCCTTCCCAGGCAGGGCACCTCTCAGGGGGCTGCATCCGGTCTGCATCTGCGTGGACGTGCTGAGCTAAAGGCTTCCCCACACCTCTCCTTGTACAGAAACCAGTATAAGATATTTCTGGTGTGGCAGGAGGCCTGCTCTGGGATTATCCCATCATCACTGACTTCCAGCTACTCGGGGAAACTTGGCTTACCCCTTTACAACCCTGAGTCACATATTACTTATAGAAAGAATACATCATGTCATTTTTGAGCAATTCCCAAGTCATCCCATGTCAAATATAAACTAGAATTACAAGAGTATAGAGTACAGAGTAAAACAGTAACAGCAAAGTGAAATTAGCAATTCTGTCCTCAGCAGTCATTCCTGAACACTTACTGATAAAGCCGTCAGGACAATGAGAGCTTACCAGACTGCTGGATGACCAGAGCTGCCTTCTTGACCTCGTCCTGTGATCGGCCATCTGTGACCACCACCAACACCTTGGGGACATTCTTCCTCATGCCGCTCTCCCAGGTCAAGACCTTCTCCTTGATAAATGTGAGGGCCTTGCCTTCAGAGTAAAGCATAGAACATTTTAGTGTCACATTTCTGGGAACTACCCAAATGCCATTAGCCATGCCCAACTGATGAGAGTCTGGTCATGAGAGGGAGATGATACGCTCAGTTCAACCACTCCAAATACTTCGGGCAGTGAAGGTCTACACATTCCATGGTAACTGTACCTGTTCTCGTGTTTCCTCCTCTGTACCTAATATTCTGGAGGGCCCCGAGGGCCAGGGCCTTGTCATTGTATGTGTTCAGCTTGAACTCAGACTTGACCTCATCACTGTACTGCACAAATGAAACCTGAAAGGCAATGTGGTGTGACGTAAGCATACGTCATCTCATCACACGTTTCAATCTTTGAGTGATTCCTCTAGCTGCAGGATAAGAAAATAACGTGTCTCAGACCTGACAGAATATTAGAAGCTAATATTATGACTCTAATGGCCGTTGTCTCACGAAACATTCTACTTTTCAATCTTCAAGGAAATTGTCATAGTTGGCATTAATAATGAAAACACACTGTATTCATACGGGGCTTGTCTCTGGCATATGGAAGACAGTGGGTAAATCTGGGGAGTGGTGAGGTCCCACGATTAGAAATGAGAACGCACCATCTCAAAATCAAATGTCGGTTGACCAGGTGGCTCTGAGCCAGCGGCTCCTTCTCCCTGACTACATCTGTTTCTTCTTCATGGTAACATAAAAATGTCGCATGGTTGATAATAATCAGCACTCATCACAAACTCAGTTAAAATGTGATTTAGTGGCAAAAGTACAGACTTTGCATTTAGGATTCACTGGGCTCAAATTCTAGCTCTGCCAATTAGTAGCTGTGTAATAACAGGCAAGTACTCCAGTTTCCTTAGGAGGAAAAGGGAGATAAGCACATTTACCTCCTAGACTTGTTTTAAGGCCTAATAATCCTGTATACAAAGTAACTGGTACAAAGAAGTTAATAAAATACAGGAGCTATTTTTTATTCGAAATCCTAATTTCTAAAGGGACGAAGAATACTTTGGCTGTTGACACGTTAAATTAAGAATATAACTAAGCTGAATTTTTACTGTTCTAGGGCTGGAACAATGTCTGCAGGATTGTTTGAAATTTAGTTTATAGTATTGCAAAAAGCACTACTCCATAAAAGAGGATGGAGTTTATTTGTGGTTTGTTTCAAAATCTCTTATTCCTGTAATGCCTCCAAGATGCCACAGTGAAGTATAAACTGCAAAAAAGTCAAGAGGAAAATTCACCAAAAGGAATAGGGAAGAAAAGAAGAAGAGAATTTTTAAAAGAAAAGAAAAAGATACTCTTGCTTCGAGTGGCTGATGATTTGGATAGAAGAAGGTTACACAAGTAATGACAACATCAAGTAACAGTTGGTGTAACATCATCAGTACAGACAAAGTACTTCCAGGGCACAGACTACCTAACGTCATGAGGGAGCCTCTCCAGAAGGGGGAAAATTTGAAGTGCATCTTCAAGATTACAGAATCCAAGAAATAGACATTAAGAGTTTGAATCAGATTCCTAAAGGGATCTGGGAATGTCACCCAAAATAGAGCAATTGGACCCAAGCGTTCGTTAGTTCATGCGCATATTTTGATGGTGATAGAGAGTCTCAAATTTACAGGCAGTTTAGGGTTAAACGATGACTTATTCTTTGAGGCCTCTCATGGAAATATAAACTTCTCTAAGTCCTCTAGTACAACAAATACATTTGGAGTGATTCCACAGTGAGATAATTGGTAGTCATCACTTTAGGAAAACAAATGAAATACCATTTGGGTCAATAATGAACATTCTTCAGGTCAAGATAACAGCTGCAAAGTAATGACAGAGAGGCAGGAGGTCCTACCCCACCCACTCCAGTCGCTTTTCATCACTGAATCTTCGAACTCCACAGAGCAATCACAATGCATTTAGCGGCCAGAACTTTGGACGACCTCTCATGAAAATGTATCATTGTTGGAAGTTTTAAGCAGGAAGTTAAAGTCAGAATCCTCTAAAATCTCCAACAGGAATATCAGCTAGCCAAAGATAAAAACTAGAGGAATACTTATTTTTTTCTATTTATTTATCATTTATACCCAATTCCTTCCTAAAAAGACATGTGTAGAGGAGGAGATAGCAAATAGTAAAAGTCAAAACATAGTTCATATTGAAGGCTGTCTACTTAAAAAGAGAAATTCAGGAGAAATTTCAGGACATTACAAATGAGTAGCCACTGGTGGAATAACACTCACCTGAATCCCAGCAGGACTGATTTCATCAAAGCCTCCCACGGTATTAAAAATGAACTTTACAACTTTGTTAAAATTATCATCTCCAATACTCCAGGAGGCATCAGTCAAGAACACAATATCTGCCTTGGCGCCTTTGCAAACTGGAAAAAAAAAAAAAAAAAAAAGCAGAGGAAGTCCTAAATCTCATGAAGTCTTTCATTGAAATGAAATTACATAATTGAAAAATGTGGTATAATGTCTTGCTTCTCAAAGCATGAGTCAGCGTCAACAATTCTGCCTGAGAGAGTGTCAGAAATACAGAATCTCGGGTCCTACCTAGACTTTCTGAATCAGAACAAGCAATAAGTACGTAGATCCCCAGGTGACTCATACACACAATAAACTTAAGGAGCACTGGTCTAACCGACCCTCCATTTCTGCTCTGGAATCACTATATTTATTTAGATCCAATTATATGCAAAGATATGATCTTGCCTCATAGAACATTTCAAGTAGTTTCAAATAATAAATGGAGGAGGGGAAATCAAACTAAAAGCTATGATGTCCAAACTAAAGGAAAGCTATCAGTAGGGTTCAAGATTTTGAACATAATTATTAAAGATTTCAAGCAAATAAGTTGTTTTTTAATTTTAAATTAGGGCACAAAATCATATATGTGGAGGAAGAGTAGAAAATAAGGTAAAAAAAAAAAAATCTTTCATTTAAATCCCCAGACTTGAAGGCTAAAAACAAAATTAACAAAAATCTACTTTACAAGAACTTAACACATAAAATGTATAACAACAAGAGGGAACCCTATGGTGAACTGGACTTGAGATGATTATCAAATGCCAACATAGGTTCAAGTGTAATAAATGTAGCACTCTGTGTGGGATATTGATAGTGGGGAGGTTACACTTGTATGGGGGGAAAGGGCATATTTGACAGATTAAACATCTCTGTACCGTCTCCTCAGTTTTGCTGTGAACCTAAAACTATTCTAGAAGATGAAGCCTACTTTTTAAAAAAGTAGGCTTCAAACCATATTTTTAAGCTATGGTTGTTTATTAAATTTGTTCCATTAGTCTCATTTAAAGAAACCCATTATTGCCTTACCCTATAACAGTACACTTTTAATTTTACTGATATAATAGGTTTAATAAAGTTGCAACATTCCAGATACTTCTAAGATGAAAGAAAAATGTATTTGAAATCTGTTGCCTATTAAATGCTGGAAGCAGAATATGGGAAAAATAATAATCCAATAGTTAATTAGCTTAAACTTAATTTGATAAAGTGCTAAAGAATTGCACCCAAGATACTGACAGATCAGCCTTCATAGATCGGTAAGTCTTCTTACCAGTTGTGGAAGGTGACAATTATGTTTCAGACTTTGGTGAATGGAAATTTTTTTAGCTTTGTGTAATCCAGGGTGCTTCTTAGGTCAGAAGCCAGGCATTCCAAAGCTAACAGCCTCAAGGGTTAGGCTGCAGATAGAGCCAAGAGGGTTCAAAATGCTTATTGATGCCAGCAGCCAGCAGAAAAAATGCCCTCCATGTGACTGTGTACTACGGAAGGTATTACTGGGCCTTCACCTTCAAAATTGAGGAAACAGTTCCAGCTGAATGAAGAGCTGGAATAATTCATGACTGATTTTATTTACGCTAAATTGTGCCCAGAGAAGAGGGACAAATTACCAGCAATCCTTTCTTTCAATCTAAAAACTCTTCAGCAGGAATAATAAATCAGAAATGTGCTATATCCATTGCAAGTGATGTTCATGGAACACAAATAACAAATCTATAAATCCCTGTTAGTGGACTGATCGCCCCCTCAGCTGTACTCACCGTCCCGGGCTGGTGGAATGGTGGGAGGTGGAGGCGGGGTGGGGGGCTCGGTAGGGGCTTCTGTTGGCTTGACAGCTAGAATTTAAAAACCGTAATTAGAAAAACGTGACATGTGCATAACTCATATCCCAGAAAGTAAATTTTAAGAGCAATTTAAGTCCTGGATAACAGATCAAGTCTTAGAACATAAGGCTCCAGTGTCATCGTGATTCTGGGTGCCATCTAAATCCTGTGCTGTTGGGAGCCATTCCAACTGACTACAGCTACAGGCAGCAAAGCAAAGATGCAAAGGGGGAACGTAAGGTCTTCAAGTGGGGTCACTGATATGGCCACATAGGCACCTCTTCATGTTAGCTGGAGCCCTCCGTCCCTCCTTTAGCCCTTAAAGTCTCCCCAACCCTGCAGCAGGGACCACCTAGAATTGATTCAGAAAAAGGGCCTGAACCAGCCTTAGACTCCAGGAACCTGCCATCATCCCATCATTACTGCTGCCCACAGGGAGTCACTTATGTCTCCCACACCTAGAGCGTTCTATTCTGAAGGCTACAGAGACTTCCCAGTTCACTCCAAAACGTACTGGTATGTTCTTTGACAAGGACACCTGGTCCCTCAAGATTGGGTGTCTGCACAAAAACAGTGACGCCATAATCGGTCTCAGGTGACAGGCCAGTGAAGCAGTGACTGGTTTCGGATCCCCGCACTGTGATTTCCTGTCCTCTGGTTCCTGATGATGTCAACAGAGGAAAATGCCCGTGTCATCATCAATTACATTAAAAGAGATTTTGATATATCATTTTTATAAGCAAAATGGCATCTTCTTTTCTACAGTCTAAAATGTTCCCACTGCATTCTCCAGCTCATCTTCTCTTTACGCACGTACCATCTGCAGGGCTTAGTTTTAGCCTGTAGGACGTGGCTGCCCGGTGAGGTGACCATCTGACGCAGAATGTATCCCACCCGATCTGGTAAGTTTTCAGATCCGTTACGTTTAAATATACTACAAAATGAAGAAAGAAACAAGTCGATTTACTTTGTAAACAAAGGCCAAAAGAAAGGCATACTTTTAATCATAACACAATTTTCAAAGTTTCACTATGGCTGGCTGAAAAATAAAATGTCTAAAATCATGATATGTTCTCCTATAAGAAATATACATGAAATATACATGAAAATGTGGTACAGCCAAAACAGACCTTCCCTCCCATCACTGATTTTCAAGGAAGGGATATTCCAGGTAGGCCCTCCCAAAACTATGAATGTCAAAAGTGTCTCACGGTAAAGAATAAGAAATCTTCTGAAAGGCTATCTGCTGAGACCTTCAATAGTTATCAAAGCATTTGGTGACAACAAAATTTATCAGAGGACCAAATAAGTAATCATGATTCAAAAGTTAGATCAATAAACTCAGGTAATATATATCTTAATATCAATGTCAAGAAAAACTAAATCATATCACAGATCTAATTTTACAGGACATTCATAAAACTTCTATAACTTTTCCTTTAAAATTGAAATACCATGAAGGCTGTTAACCAGTCTAATGAAAATATTTCAGATTGTATATAAAACCAGCACATTGTACCCCATGATTTCATTAATGTACACAGCTATGATTTAATTTAAAAAATTAAAAATATAATATTTTATGTGAGATAAACATCATTTCCTTGTCATATACATTTTTTATATACTCAGTTATATAACCGATTCATTTATATAGGTATTTTGTCTACCTGGACACAAAATGGCCTGCCTACGTAATATTGAGGAAAGAAAGCGAAATTAAAATAGGCTGACCTACTCATTTGTACTATACTTTTTCCTACAATCATGAAAAGATCCATGACTCACATGTGGTGCCTTGATCTGCCAGGGGGACACTGAGTCCAGAGTCATACTGAGCATAAACATTCACATCATAGGTGGTGCTGGGATTGAGATTGTGTAAAGTGTATGATGTCACTTCTCCAACAAAGACTTCCATGGGCTCATTGGAACCTTTAATAAGAATCAAATACACAGAAATACACTGTCAGTAGCCTCAAGTTTTCCTTAAAATTAAAGATCTTAATCATAGTCAGATGGAAGTTATGAACAGCATTAATTCTGTAGCCCTCCTGCATTTGTTCACTATAGCACACACTGCTTTATATAAAACTATAAACAGACGCTGAATTCTTTACTCTCTCATTCCTAAAGCAGAGCATTGTACCTAGAATATAGTAGGTATATCAACGTTCCTTTGGTGAAAAAATTCTTGAGACTCTTTCCTAAGCCCTGCTTTGCTGGCATAGTGTTTTGCATATAGTAGGCGTTCAATTAACACTCTGATTTATTGTAGAGATGATCTAAGAAATTCTGTTCTGTACCTCATTCCACATAGTTTGGTTGCTAAAAGACTTCAGGTACAGGCTGAGTGCAATGGTTCATGCCTGTGATCCTAGCTCTCTGGGAGGCCAAGACAGGAGGATCCCTTGAGCTCAGGAGTTCAAGACCAGCTTGAACAAGAGCAAAACCTCATCTCTATTAAAAATGGAAAAAAAAACAGCTGGGCATAGTGGTGGGCACCTGTAGTCCCAGCTACTCGGGAGGCTAAGGCAACAGGCTCTCTTGAGCCCAGGAATTTGAGGCCACTGTGAACTATAATGCCACAGCACTCTACCCAGGATAACAGTCTGACACTGTCTCAAAAAATAATAATAATAATTAAATTTTTAAAAATGTCTTTAGTTACCAGCTCCCTTTTCTTCTCTAAAGTCTTTTCCTATTTCTTACCCAGATTCACAATTTCCTTTCTCTTATCACATCTCCTTCATTTTTACTAGTTCATACCCTTGCTGAATGCCTGGAAGATGCCCTAAAAAATTTAGTATAGAGCATTTTTCTTCCAATTTTGCCATGCATAGCGATAGAACATAAAAACAAAAATAGCAAATAATTTAATCAAGATGATATTGATTTACATGCAAATGTCAACAGAAATTTGAAAGCAAGCCTGCCATGAATAAACTACAAGACATAAAATCTATGGTCCAAACAAAATAACACCTGGATGGAAAAGGAAAAATACAGAAGTTTATATTGATTAAATACGCATTACTTCATGATCATAACGTACAGAGTGTATGAAGACAAGCATCTTTGTGTGATTTTATGGACCAGGTCAAACTTTCCAATCACGAAATTTAATCAGAATGTCATCTCCATCCATAATAGCAATGGCAGTTTAGACCATTATTTCCAGAAGCATTAGATCGGATAAAAGGAGAGTTGTTGTGATAACAGAACTATCCGGAGAATCCAATAGTGGGCGATGCAAGGAGATAACACCCTCGTAAGTAAAGAGCCCTCCAAAAGCATTTCCATGACGATAAGGTGCTTTCTTACCCACTGGCTTATACACAATTTTATATCCAAGAACCGGAGAAGGCGAAGGATCCCAGGACACTCTGAACCTCGTATACCATTCATCAGAGATGTGTATGTTCTGAGGAGGAAGCAGTCCCACTGGAAACAAACATGGGCACTCATGACTGACTTTTACTGGCACGCAGGGAGAGCACAGAACTTTAAGAGTATTGATAGGGCAGCCCATTCCTTCAGAAGATAATTAAAAGGCATGGGAGCATTCAACAAAAGCTTAGTAGTTTGCCAAATTCAAACAGACTCAAGACTGTTGATTTTCTGAACAGTCTCCTTAGCAGGAGAAAAGATCCAGTGCTGGTATGTTTTATGGCCCAGAATCACAAAAAAAAAGAGAGAGAGAGAGAAAGAGATCTCAGACCACTTTTAGAATGTCGTAGATGACAAATTGTTACAGCTGAGGAGAGTTGGAGCCCACAGGGGCCTGCAGATTACTTGAGGACTGTTTTCCTTATCTGTGGTGTCTCATCTCATGAAAAGTATGCACAGACTTTTTTTTTGGCTCATCAGCTTTCATTAATGTTTGTGTATTTAATGTGGTCCAAGACAACTCTTACTCTTCCAATCCATGGCAGAAAAGAAGGAAAGTTGGACACCCTGATTCTAGGCCAATCATTTTATCATATGCATATAATTTCCCCAAGATCACAGGACTAGCTAATCATCCAAGCAAAGTACTTTCCCCACGCCGCTCTATCCTTCACTAAAATAACCCGGAGTAAATCCTTAAGGCTCCAGAAGTACTGCCCCCAAACCTCCTACTTATAAACTCCATGGTATTCAATTAGAATATTAAGTAGCCACTAAGATTATTATTCTTAGTATTGCATAAATAACTAATCTATCTTGAAAAACTTTTTTTCACAAGATAAACTAGACATGGCTGTGGCTCTGCTGGGAAAATTCAAGATCTAGTAAAGCTTTTTTTATATATTTTGATAAGCACAAAATTCTGAAATATGCCATTTCCCCAGAGAAGCATCAAATTATATTTTAAAGTCTATAAGAAAGTGAAAAGAGGGAAGTTTTTAAATCATCTTGAGTCATTAGATTGAGTTTCCACTGACTCAGTTCTGTAGATAATAATAGATTCCTGACCTCGAGAGACTGAGCTGAATCAACTCTAATCCTACTTTTCTCTTAGAAGCTTTTAAATGTTACCTCGTCCCAAATCGGTAATGTTGTCAAGATCATTTAAGCACGAAGAGTTTGAGCAAGTGAATGTAGAAAGGAACCTGAAATCATGTTACCTAAGTAGATTTTGCTGAATGAAGTGGAAAAGAGCAATGCCAGTGTTTACCAGCAGAACTCAGACTTAGGGCCCACCTGCCTTCATGCAAAGCCACTGGCTCTAAGCTGTGGCTGCACATTAGCTAGAATATCAGGAGGTCCGTCCCACACCTCACACTGGTTACATCAGCAGCTCTGGGAGTGGTACCCAGGCATAAGCATGTTTAAAGCTCCTCGGGTAATTCAATGAACAACCAAATCTTTAAATCATAAGAAATTACCAACAGCATAGAGTTTTAAAAGGGAGGACAGAACATTGATAATTCTACTTGATGATAATAAAAATAGACATTTTTTAAAAAGCTAAATTTGTAGACAGATGATTGCTAATCCTCTTGCTGCTTTATTTATGGCTGAAGACTGAATCACGATGGCACATTTTTCACGGATACTATATTAACTCAACAGCAATGTCCTTAACTGATACCACACAAACTAAAATACTATTCAGAGAATATGCAATCATTTAAAAAAAAAAATGAAACATTATCAAGCAAAGAAAAATATGCAGATTCGGGTCTCTTTCTTATCTTATTTCAACCTTTAAAAAGTTAGAAACAAATGCTCTTCTCATGTTGTCATTTTGACAAAATATCTAATATGAACGTAACACAATATTAATATAGTATTTGAGATGCATTGGCAAAGAAAAAATTTAAGAATTCTAAAAGGTATAAGAAATCTTAACAATTCAAAGCAAAATAAATGAAAAAATTTTAAAAAGGTACAAAACACTTACCAGTTCTTCCATTTCCTACTAGATGGCCGCCATCCCCATCTTCATACACAGCAATAACAGTGATTTTATACGGAGTATCAGATTGCAGAGGCTGCAGTATTGCATTGTTCCTTCTGCCTGGGACTGTGGTCTATAGAGGTAGTTAAATTACAAATTTATTACCCTCTAGAGGACTTTTAGATCAAAAGACAATATTCTTTTATATATTCCCATAAACGGTAATAGTTTCTTCATATTTTCTTTTTGTTGCACACTACTCATGGCAAGGCACACCATCTATGCTGCTTCTGTGCAGCATGGGAGAATGGTTCTAGACTCAGACCTGGGCTCAAACCCAAGATCAGCCACTTGGCAGCTATGGGACTTATTATCTCTGAAGGAAACAGTGAGGATTAAAGGTGATTGAACCTACAACACCTCGGCGTTGCCCATACACCTCTATCCTCCATCTCCATTCATTACACATCACACTTCTGTGTACAAATGTGTGCTGTCGACCAGGCGTGGCACCAAAGGCTGCAAATCCATGAGTGAGCAAAAACAAACTCAGTTTCTTCCCTCAACAATGTCAGCTTGGCTGATATGAATTAGATGGAAAAGATGCTAAAAGGGAAATGAAGACTACACTCAACTATGTCCTCGAAGAGGAAATGAACCAGACATCTCCCAATCTCTCCTGCAAACCTACGCTTCCCTTCTATGAATAACATGGAGCAGCTATGCCGACGAGTCTCAGCCTGGAGTCCCATAACTACAAAGTAGAAATTGTATTCTGAATGCTTTCAGAAAGCAAAGAAAAATTACATATTCATCCATGGCGAGGCTGAACAAACAGTAACCGTGAGCTTCTCTGCTTTGGCAAACTAACTATTGTAGTACAGTTTATCTCACTGTGATCAGAAACTATAATTGCTGATTACATGTGTTTCTTATTAATAAAAATGGAGACTTTCATTAAAGGTTACTATATCAAGTTTAAATGGATGAGATATTTAATCACATGAGGTTCATAGTGGGGGAGAAATGATCTAAAAGGATGTATATCGTAAAAAGATGGCAAACCACGGACCTAACTCCTTTACAATCAACATTTTGTATAATCTCCCATGAATCTATCATAGCTGTTAGCCGATATATTTCAAATCAAGTGGTAAGTTTTTCTATACTTAGTGAGGGCTACGGGCTGTGATGAAGGCACCAGAACCTGGTCTCTGGTTTTGGAGAGACAAAATAGCACACTCAGAAAGTTTGCAGCTAACAGAGAGAATATGCATATTGGTTCTAAAACTACAGTGTACCACAAAACATCAAGTGTAGAGAGAAAAGAGAAATGAATTAGCCCTGGAGTATTTAAGGGAGACTTTGGAGAGGAATGAGAGTCAAAGAAAGGGTCAGACTTGGATAATCGTATTATGTGAGCATTAACTTGGATATTCCCGAATAATAGGTATCATACACGTACTTCACCAGAGTTATTTTTCTATGGTATAATTAAGCAAGTAAAAATATGCAGGTAATCATGACAGACAATGGTTTTTCTATCTGACTTTAGAATAAAAATGAGCCCATAGACATAGCTTCTCTGTGGTGTGAGAGGCCAGACTAGGGACATTTTGTTGGTCCCAATATCATGGCAAGAAAGTCATAAAATGCAACTGTCACAGGAAAGTCGAGCATCAGCTCTAGTCACAACATACTTCTAAAGGTGAAGTTCAACTTCCCCTGCAACAGCCAGGATTATAAAACGAGCTGATGCAGGAGTGTGAGACTTACGTATTCATCAATGGGGTCACCAATAGTCGGGGAGTAGATGACCCTGTACTGCCGGACCGGCCCGTCAGCGTGGTCCCAGGTGACAGAGAGGCTGTTGGTCGTCTCTCCAGACACTCTCAGATTCCGTGGTCCACTCCGTGGTACTAAATAAATAAAATTCAGCAGAGTGTGATTCCTGACTGCAAGCGGGACCCCGGTCGGATGAAGGAAGCAGGTGTTCCCCGACTCACTACGATCTTTCTTTTTTGGGATAAAAGGCACATCTTCTACAGTTTTCATGTGAAATCATAAACAGTATAAAGTGCTCAGAGCTACATCACATGTTGAACTTTCTGCAACACAGAGCTAGATGTAACCCTAAACATACTGACTAGGGGAAAGGGGGATTCTTTTAACCTCTATAACCACGTCCACTTAGTGAAACAGAGGCCGAGCCCTCACATGTCACTGGGCACAAAGCACAGCGTTGGACCCAGAGCTCGAGCCTGGGGCGTGGATGTGCAGAAGCCCAGGCAGAACCGCAGGCAGAGTCCACCCCGCCTGCACACAGGGGGGAAGCTCCCTGCACCCTCCCTCGCCACCGACCTCCCTCCCTCACTCACTCGGAGGGGCCCTGCCAATCTAGCTCGTGGGAAAGGGATGGAGAAAGGATTTCTGCCTCACGGGTTCGGCCCTGGGCAGGGCTGGGATTCCCCTCTCCGTCGGAGTAGACAGCCACGATGTCCACAGAGTAGAGAGTGTCTGGGGTCAGCCGCTCCAGGTGCACCGAGCGGCTATTTCCTGGCACCACGATCTGCAGGGGGGGTGGGGGAAGGCCAAAGGCTGCCTGATGACAACCCAAATGCTTACCAAGTCTTTGGTTAGTTAGCACAGTAATACATATAATAAAAGGTTGAGCCCAGACACATCAGAAGCCGTGAGACCTACCCAGACCACACCCTTAGGTGCAATTTATCCTCACGAATTCCCTCTCTAAAGGAAAGTAGTTCATCTTTGACCCTTAGTAGCTTCAATTATCTCCATTTACATTTACAACAAAGATTCTTAAATACAATATCTAGGGCCCATGCTATTTACCAAAAGAACAAACTGCATGTTACAGGCACATAAGAGAAACGTTCCCAGACTGGTGGGGAGAGATTTTTGTGTTGAAATGAAGACTCTATGCGATGGATAAGGGTAAAGTGGTCAGATTGCGTCCTATCATACAGGGGCCTGAAAATCAATATTCTCACATAAAACAAACCAGAAAAAAAGTATTGCTTATCATTTGTTTGTTTTTTGTCTTTGCTTACTTTTGCAAAGACTTGTAAGTTAAATTAATTTGTAAATGTACTTTTCCTCAGGAAAGCACTACCCTAGTTTCTGGACACTTTTATTATCCTTATTCAAATTAATAATTTTCAATTATTAAATTGTTAATCTACTTACAAAACTAAGGAACATTGCAAAGTAAAGATAAATTGGGCAATCTGTAAGAACCAGTGAAGATAAACTTTGAGATATTTTCAAAGAAAGACATTTGTATTTTACAACAAAAACCCATATTGATAAGCTCTTAAAAATAATTCATATTTATCAGTGGGGTTTTAAACTCATATAGCTAATTTGCATTTTCCCAAGATACTCTTTTTATTCTATAACTGATTCCCTATAATTGATCCATCCACCTTAATTCATCAAAAATAATGATTTAAGTAGGAGACACAGGCATGTTTGTGGCTTGTGTTCTCCAAGGCTGCCAAGCATGACGGAAATACGTAACTTCCATTCATCAGGAAATGCCGCTTCCATGATAAAATTACTTACAGATTCTGAGGGTCTCGTGCCAGCCACAGGGGAATATTTAATACTGTACTGCTGCACAGGCCCGGGCGCGGGGTCCCAGCGGACATCCAGGCTGTTGGGTGTCGGATTGTACACCTGCACATTTCTGGCCAGCCCTCTCACCACTGAGGAAATGAAAGCGAACATCGATTTCTTTAATCTATTTAAGAGTCAAACTTGTCTTATCCCTTTTCCAGAACGTACACTCCAAAATAGGATAGCCCTTAAAAACTCCCATCACCAACACACAAAAGCTGATTAAAACTTTCCAAACCCAAATTTAGAAAATAATTAGCAACGACTGCCTTTGTCTACATGGAAGCAACATTGTTTTCAATAGAAACAAGCTGGTAAAAATAGTAGAACTGGATTGGCCATAAAGGGAAGGACGTGAGATGAGGAAAAATAAATAGGAAAAGGAACTTCATTCTCCAACATAGGTTAATGGAGCAAGGGAGAAAAATTGTCAGAGTCAGCCTTCGGAGTAAGATTGACAACAGCTATGGAGAGGCCCTAACTCATCAGCTGATTCCAGTCACTCATTCCTTCTCCACGCAACAAACAGCTACACAACACTTTCTGTGATTAAGAGAAAAAGCAAAAGGAGGTGGAAATGTTCTCAATTAACTGCCCCTGTAGATTTTTAGAAAAATCTACAAATTAATTCTACATACTATTCTCAAACTCTAATTTAGACAACACCATCTCCCTAAACCACTAGTCCTTTGCCAAAGGAAGACACCCAGGCTTGCTCTATGTCAACCATCAGTCAGTATATTTTTAAAGCAAAAGAAATCTTTATAAATCTGCACAAATTCTTTAAGCGATACTTCAAAAAACTGTAAATCCACTATAAACTGGTTTCTCAAATAAAAGCATTGATTTTTAAGACCAAAAAGCACTTCTGCAAACCACAGCAATGTGCAACCAAGTAATGTGATGAACAGATTTCCCAAATTCACGCTATGAAAGCCAATTACAAGTGTCACTTCACATGATTTATAAGGCACAAAGTGAAACTCAATGAATTTCTGTCAGTGGCAGAGAATGTCTCAAGTGGAGACCAATGATTACACACCATTCACAAGTCCTGGGATTATCATTTCAGAAGGAGAATGCCATTAGGAAAGCATCATTTCACATACCAAAATGTTAACACCAGGGAATGTTTGGGAGATGAACGATAGGTAATTTTTGGGCTTTTAATTCCATCATTCTGAATTTTCCTAACTTTCTTTAATGAGTCCATATGGTCCTCACAATGAAAAGCAAAATTTATGACAAAAAATTGATGTTTAATCTTTTTTTTTTTGCAGTTTTTGGCCAGGGCTGGGTTTGAACCCACCACCTCCAGCCTATGGGGCCGGCACCCTGCTCCTTTGAGCCACAGGTGCCGCCCGATGTTTAAACTTTTTTACTTACAAGTCCTTCCAGTATCCGATGTGCGGCCCCCCTCGCCGTCGGCATAGACAGGAACTACCGTGACGGTGTATGCGGTATCTGGCTGCAGGTTCCTAAGAATGGCATAATTGGTATTCCCAGGGATCGGCACCTAAAGATTGTAATAAAACATAAAGCATTTGAATTGAAAACTTACAAAAGAAATACTATTTCAAACAATCAATACCAATTCAAGACCAAGTCAAGAAGCAAGCTCTGTAGTATTGGGACCCGATGTTGTCTTTCTCTGTTCCTACACTCCCCCGATTCTCTCCCTCTAGAACATCCTGGAACAGCCGCTTCTTCCTGCCC
Source organism: Perodicticus potto (assembly GCA_963574655.1). NCBI lineage: Eukaryota > Metazoa > Chordata > Mammalia > Primates > Lorisidae > Perodicticus > Perodicticus potto. Next base: position 20,430 of record CAUYRH010056553.1, read on the forward strand.
CAATCCCACCACCTCTTCTACTACCCAGGCTTGAAGGCACCAAATATTTGCCCTCTGCCGAGTCCTATTAAAGAAATACGAACTTCTTCAACTCTAAAGCGAACTGATTCACACCTCCAGTTCAACTTTTAAATCACTTGGCTACAGTTTAAACAAACTATCACTTTTCACTATAGGAAATAGTTACCAGTTCCTCTGGACCACCTGCTGTCGGCGCATAGAAGAGCTTGTACTGCCGAGGAGTGCCCTCCGCGTGGTCCCAGCGGACATTCAAGGTGCTGGTAGAAGGGTCATACACTCTTAGGTTCCTCACGGTATTCAGAGGTTCTGAAATGCACAGAGATCACATCACCGTATCATTCTAACAACGAGGCACGCATGGCACACAGGTTCATTAACATCTCCCAGGCACCGCACGAATCAAGGACACACACACTCTCCTGCAGTCGGGCGCGTGTGTCTCACCTATCCAGAAGATACTTGGCCTCAGAGGACTTTTTTAGTCTAGGAAGGAATGAAGTCTTTCTCCACAAACAGATAATTCCCAGCAAGGATGTTACAAACAATACCATTTTTGAAATGAATTTTAAAAGATCAGTAAAACTTTGCATCACCCCAGATTTTCCAGATAAAGATGGGGTTTAATTGCAGTGACAGTTATTTACAGGAGCTAAAGGAACTCTGGTTTCACTTACTGGTCTTTCCTCGTCCCGTCATCCGGCCTCCCTCGCCGTCGGGATAGAGAGAGGCCACCGTGATGGTGTAAGGTGTGTCGGGCTTCAGTTTCTGCAGGACCACACTGTTCTGTCGTCCGCCTATTGTGGTCTTGGGTAAAACAGGTCTTGATGAGTCTTATTAACCTCATTCTTTCCATCTCACTAACGGGTTAGAAAAAGTGCTTTCTCCAGGGGAGCTATGTGAGACCCGTGCCAAGTTCCGCCATCATCCCACAGAGGACACTTAAAATATATCTCTTGGTATAATTTCAAATGTGAAATATGCACCTCACATCATAAAAAGGATTCCAAGCTTTAAAGTGGTGACCTCAAAAAGATATTTCAACTTGCTAGCCGCCGGCACTGCAAAATTTCATCCAAAACACATTGCACAGCACTCTTCAAAAACAGGCATTCATCATAAGTAGGTTACAAAAGGACTTTAACATACCAAAGAATTGCATAATTTCAGAGTCTCCACACCATTCGGTATTACTCTTACTTTTTTCCAGATGTTTTCTATTTGCTTTAGAAACACATTAAAATGATTCAGCAAAAGATCTAAAGCTCTTGGTGTTTCCCCCAAAACACTGTCACTCTGACAGCATTAGCTGTGTCAGACTACGTGACCAGAGCCTTTGCCAGGACACATTCAGGCAGGGGTTCCCCGGGGTCTCCATGATACTGGCCTCATGGTATGAAACTTTTCAATCGCCTCCAATTGTGGAGTTTGAAGTTTTTTATTCATTGCTTAAGGCCATCTAGCTATCTTGTTGAAAGAAAATGTGTACGATTTGTTAACAGTCTACCGAATTCAAATGTTTATGCCATGCTAATTAAAATCGCATGAAAATGGCACGCTGCCCACATAAGCCATGTAGATGGCTGGAAGTGCTAGCACACACCAGATGTTTCCAACTTAGCACCCATCCACTCAGGAGGTCTGGATGCCAGAGAAGACCTCTGTGACTCACTGTAATTATCCCCAATAAGAGCAAAGTGAGCTACAGTGGCTGATTTTAATAAATTTCATATGTGAGGGTATGAGAGCAAAGAATCAATATTACTAGAAGCATCAATATTAGTAGAAGCACTTTTTATAAAAACCTGGTACATAACAAGCCTGAAAGCATCTGCTTAAGAGAACAAGTCTTATGAGTAAGCAGAAAGGTATCTATCTACTTCTTCCACCCAACTCTCCAAAAAAAGCTAGCATTAAGGATTAATGCCCTTGATGATTTCATTGAATAGCACTAAAATGCATGTACCCGTAAGAATAATAAACTCTCAGAGGCTTAATACTTTCCAGAGGATAAGCTCTATAAGACTTTTTCTAATAACAAACAGCTAAGGGACAGTAAAAGAAGCAGTTAGAGCATCAGTGCCACCAAGAAGGCATATACTGAGGCCAAGGTTCACCTGCTTCCTAGTTTTATAGAAATCTGCCCTGGCATAGAAAAAAAGATCTTTTCTGAAACTAAAATATCAGTCCATCTGTAATCCTAGCCTCTGGGAAGCCAAGGCAGGTGGATCGCCTGAGCTCAAGAGTTCAAGACCAGCCTGAGCAAGAGCGAAGCCCAACCTCTACTAAAAAGAGAAAAATCAGCTCGGCATTGTGGTGGGTGCCTGGTTGTCACAGCTACTCAGGAGGCTGAGGCAAGAGGATCACTTGAGCACCAGATTTTGAGGTTGCTATGAGCTATGACATCACAGCACTCTATCTAGGATAACAGAGTGAGACCCTCTCTCAAAAAAAAAAAAAAAACAGTCCATCTAATTTGTTTTATCTTATTTTTATATAAAAGTCAATTGATTACAGTTGATATTTAGTTCATTATTGATAATCAATTTAACTAAAACAGATGAATTTCCCAGTCTAAAACATCACACTACCTAAGACGTGGGCTATGGAAACCTCAGTAGCAAGTCAAAAGTCACACTGTGGATGGGACAGTTTCTGATTCATCTGAGCACATTTACAAGGTAGCATCAGAGACCTTTAAGCATACAGCTTGAACCTCTGCCAGCCTCTACCTCTGCTAACACCTCTAAACTGGTAAAAGACAGGACCCGAGGTTAATAACGCGTGTGTCTCTAAAGCTAGAGAAGTAAATACTATATACAAAAATGTCAACCAAATTCTGGACCTCACCAATAGAGATATTTGAAATAAACCTGAAGGCGTAACCCTATCTGTGTAAAAACCCATGGCACTTCCTGATTTAGGACAATATGCACAGTTTCAGTCACAGCCTTCACAAAGTTGGAGGAAGACCAAAGACAGACAACTAACGCTAAAAAGAAAGCTTTACCAAAAAGGACTAAGGGAGGTAAATGGACAAAGGCCCTATTAAATAAGGGGAGATGCAGGCTGAGTTTACAGTCCTTCTGTCTTTCTTGGGTACCTCTATTTATTTGGATAATATAAAAATGATAAATAGCATGAATTAGGTGAATAGGCTTCCGGATCTGGAAATAACAGATATAGAACATACCCTATAATATACAAAAACCAGAGGAAAAAATGAAATCAGTAACAGAAAATAAACTTTATAAGTAAATATAGCAAACTTTCAGTGCGTAAGTTAAAGGGATGTTTTAAATATCTATGTAGATTCAACAACTATCTAGATAGCCTCATAACCCAGCCCTAATAGTTCTTAAGTGAAATGTGGGTGCAGAGAAGCATGTGCCCAAGCTTTGAAGCTGTTACGAAGAGCAACTGTCATCTCCCATGAGAGCATCTACTGACCCCTACGACGGCGCTTCGATGGAACGCTGGAGAAAGAGTCCGATGATTTCATCCAGTACAGAAAACCCTACATCCCTTAAAATGACAGGTGTGCTGACTCATCATTGAGAGGGGGAAGAATTGGGGGGAAATGGGGTGAATTTATCATTACGGGTTTTATAAAACAATTACCGTTTGTTCATTGCCTTCCCCGGATGAAGGCTGATAAATGATTCTGTATTTCTGCACACGACCACTGGCCGGATCCCACTTCACCGTCAAGCTGTTAGATGTGGCATTATACACCTGAAGGTTTCGGGGGCCACTTTTGGGAGCTGAAAGAATATTGTGGAAAAACAGAGTAAGAACATAGAACAATGTTCCCCCCTCAAAAAAAAAAAAATATATATATATATGTAGATAAACAGTTCCCATGAAAATCAAGAGAATTATATACTTCTAGGTTGAGAGTTAAATTTGACCCCTTAATAAACAAGGCCATTGAATCTTAAATGGCTCCTTAGTATGGATGAATGTTTGCGTCCTCCCCCAAGTGATATGCTTGCATTTAAAGATGGGGGTCTGTGGGGGGTCAATGGGGTTAGATGAAGTCACGGGAGTGGGATGGGTCCTTCTGAGAGGAGACAGGAGGGACGGAGTCTCTTCCTCTCCACGTGAGATGACAGAGAGAAAGCAGGAAGGGAGGCCTCCCCAGAACCTCATCAGTTAACACCGCAATCTTAAATTTCTGATGTTCAAGCCGTCCAGACTGACATCTTACCATGGAAATCCAAGCTGATTAATACACTCTTCAGCAAGTATCAGCAAAACAAAGCTTTTCCAAAAAGGACTGTTTAAAAGAGGCCCAAATGGACACCTTACAATTTAAAAGCAGAAGGACTAATGTGCTCAGAGCATTTCATGATGTACTTGTAGCGATTCCCCTCATTTATTTATTCGTCTATTCATTTAGCATTTGTTCATTCAACGACGCAAGTCAAACAAAGTAAATTCTTACCTGGTGTTGTTATGGGTATCAAACGAGCTAAAAGAAAACAAATGTGGGAGATATTACTCATGCAGCTTTAGCTCTATTTTTGCTTAAATTAACTGTAAAATGTCAATGTCCTGTTTGAAAACGGAACACGTACGCGTGCGCTCACTGCCAGTCAGCTCCTCGCTCTCCGACTCATCGGGATAGATGGCAGTGACGGAAACTTCATAGAGAGTGTTGGGGTTCAGGTTTTCGAATATCAAAGTATTTTCATCTCCATTTAAGATGGTCTTGAAAAAGGGGACAGAGACATATCCACACAAAATTAAGCCTCCGCTTACATCACATACACTCAACAGGAGTTTGTCGGTATCATTTCAGACCTCTGATCATCCTCCCACTCTGAAGAATGCCATGAGCTAAAGTGTCATCAGCAGGAAAGGATGCCTGTCTAGTAACAGGAGTAATACATATCCGAAATAAACTTCCCAGAATGAAATGGGGCAGGAAGAGGGGAGCAGAGGGAGAAAGGAAGAAAGAGGGAGCGATAAAGAGAGTTAACACCACCTCCATCTTATCCGAGCTTCCCACAGGTGCCCACGTTATCCTGTAGAGAGACACGTCTGAAGCTCCGTGATCCCAAGTTCCTCTGAAACTCTCTGGCGTTACATCAGTAATTCTTAGGTTTGTTGGGGCTGGCACAGGTCCTAAGATGAGAAAAAAGTAAGACTAAGTTTTTGCATGTGAGATACAAACTTATTATGGTAGAACTGCCTTGTAACATTGTAATGGACGTGAAAACGGATTAAGTACATTGCTCAGAGCTAAATACTTCACCAAATCAGTTAATTTGAAAAGGAAACATAACATGGAGCTCTGGAAATTGTATTATTTGGATATAGTAAGTTAGTATTGACATTCTATTAAAATAATGATTTTTAATTTTTTAAATCATTATTTTTTAAAGGTACCATTTAGTAATATTCCTCTAACCCAGTCGTTTCTAACCTTTTTGTCTCTCCAAATTTTTGAGAATCTAATACAGACCATGGACTCTTTCTTATAATAATACACAAAACAAAAACTCTGGCATATAGAGCTAATGGACCATCTCTAGGTCATCAGTGACCCCAGAGACACACATGTGCCCTGGGATCAGAGGTGCTCCTACTTACCCCAAAACGTCATAAACTAAACATGCTGCTATATTATGCACCCAAGATGAAGTCAAGGAAATAGTTAAGTGTATTAGTTGTTAAAAATGTATTGTTATAATACACCAAAAAAGAGCTTCATTTCTATTTTCTTTAAATACACATTTCGCTGCTGTTTCCAAATGAGGGTCTACCATGCTTTAAACAACCTAAAAGCATCAGCCCTGACCACTGACTGCCATGTGCCGTCCTGACCACACAGTGAGAGCATCACCCCTGACCACTGACTGCCACATGCTGTCCTGACCACACAGTGAGAACATCACCCCTGACCACTGCCTGCCACATGCCGGCCTGACCACACAGTGAGGGCATCACCCCTGACCACTGACTGCCCACGTGCCGTCCACACCACACAGTGAGATCGTCACCCATGACGACCGACTGCCACGTGCCAGCCTAACCACACAGTGAGTTCCAGCTTAGAAGTTTTACCACAGGAAAGAAATTCTGAGCATGTTACAGTCCCAGTGGTCCATGCATAAGCTTTTCCCTACAGATCACGATATGAACAAGACAATAATGGCCACATCCAGGCAACAGAATACTTGGAGACCAGATAATTGCTTAAATCCCAGTTCAGGCCAGTCCCTGCCAAGCACCCTGGTTGCTTTGCACCAGCAGCGTGTTTTGATGTCTGCCACCAGTCCTGAACTTTCATTGTCAATTATTTCTCTATCTCCTGGTAACCAAAGCCGATTACAAAAAAACCTTGAGCCATCAAAAATGTATTCTAAGAGGCTGAGTGCAGCAGCTCTCACCTGTAATCCCAGCATTCTGGGAAGCCAAAACAGGTGGACTGCTCAAGCTCAGGAGTTCAAGACCATCCTGAGCAAGAGTGAAACCCTGTCTCCACTAAAAATAAACTAGTTGGGCTTTGTGGCAGGCTGCTGTAGTCCCAGCAACTCGAGAGGTACAAGCAAGAGGATTGCTTGGGCCCATAATTTATGAGGTTGCTGTGAGCTATGACACCAAGGCACTTTTGCCTGGGGCAACAGAGTGAGACTCTGTCTCAAAAAAAAAAAAAAATGTGTTCTAATAATTACAATGAAAATGCCCACTGAGATCAAAAGAGTGGTACCACTAACACAGGCATAACTGCAAGACAAACCAATGATTGAAACTTTGAGTATCTCTAAATATAAATCATACAGTTTGAAAACATATATTGAAAATACTAATCTTGTATGCTACGTTACCTGTTTCACTAGCCTTTTTCTTGGTTTCCTTTTCTCTTTGCTATAATTAGATCACTTTGATGCAAAACTGTCAGTCTACTCATGCATGTATATCCATTCTTATCATTCTTATCCTTTGCCAGAACCAATGCCCAGAACACAAGCAAAACTTCTAAGAAGTAAGAAAGGTAATAACGGAGTCAAAAAAGAAGATGAGGACATGCCTGAAGTTAAGGGGCAGGTTGTGACATTTGACAAGGCACCCTGTTCAGGTGCGGACAGCTGGGTACTAAAGAGGAGCTGTGGAGTCCTTGGTGAGGGTTCTACTGGCTGGGAGGTCAAAGTTCCAGACTATGGATCCCACCACTAGATTCCTGAATGAGGCTGAGTGAGCCATTTAAATGTCCATGAGGGAAGCCACCCGTCACGTGGGGTTATCAGCACTTAGAATGTGGCTCGTCTGGATTGAGATGTGCTGTGGCATACAACATCCACCAGACAGTGAAGAATTATTACGGAAGAAATGAAATATCTCATTGATAATTATTACACAGATACATGTTGAGATTGATAACACTTGGGATACACCAGGTAGAAGAAAACATTATGAAAATTAATTTCATCTATTTCTACTTCTATTAGTTTAGATATTAGAAAATTTTATATTGCATACGTAGTGTGCTTCTTGGGAACACTGCAGGCTCTAGACCTCAATTTTTTTAACCACTTTTTGGATGAGGGCATTACAAGCCGAAGACTGGATTAAGTCCTTATGTGACAAGCAGCAGAGATACAGAGTTGAGCAACATAAATGTCACTGCCTTCACTTTGAGGGAGCAAAGGAAGGGAGAATAGACAGAGAAAGACCAACAGACAATAATAACTGGTTAAATACCATGGAAGCACCAGGAGAGGGAGAGATGCTGACAACTCTGGAAACCAGGGCAGGAAGGCAGGGCCTTGGCAGGAAGGAGGGAGGGGCCTTGGCAGGAAGGCAGGGCCTTGGCAGGAAGGAGGGGCCTTGAAAGGCTGCCCTGGGGCTTCGCCACCATTCCCCCTGGTCCCCTTGCTGGGAGTTTCCCTTCTTCTGAGACATGACAGTGCAGTCTCAGAGCTGTGCACCTGACCTTCCTTACATGATCTCATGTGTCATTAATTATCTTTTATCTCCACAATAAATCATGAACCGTTGAGAAAAAAGATGCCTAAGTTTTGGTACCCCAATATCACTTAACATAGAGTAAGACTTCAGAAAATATCTGATGCCTAATGCATCTTTTGTACAGCAAATGTCTAACATGAGAATGAGCTTTCCTACCCCACCCACTTCCTACACACACACACATACACCCCAAAGTAGTTGAAAGATGAATTAGTGACAGTCACTGATGAAAGAAAGTATCATGAAAGAGGGCCAGGCACAGTGCCTCAAGCCTGTAATCCCAGCACTCTGGGAGGCCGAAGTAAGAGGATTGCTCAAAGCCAGGAGTTCAAGAGCAGCCTGAGCAAGAACAAGACTCCACCTCTACAAAAAATAGAAAAACTCTTTCCTGGGGGTTGTGGGGTATGCATTTCATACCAGCTACTTGGGAGGCAGAGGCAGAAGGATTGCTTCAGCCCAGGAGTCTGAAATTGCAGTGAGTTATGATAATGTCACTGCACTCCAGCCTAAGTGACAGAGCAAGATGCTATCTTCAAAAAAAATAAAAACGAATAAAGGTATCATAAAGAAATGGATTCAGAGATAGAAGATGCGACACTTTCTAACAAGGAAATACGTGCAAACCAATCTATGAATCAAAGCATTATTAAATAAATACTGGCAAAAGGTAGCATTAAGAAATGAAATGACCAAGGAATGATCCCAAATGAAATGAGTCCCCTGTGCACATAAAGCATTGATTCTCAATTATGAAGCAAATACAACTCACGGGTAGTCTCCTGAGCAGTCACTGGAGGAGACTCGCCTTCGTCATACACTGCAGAAACACTGACCGTGTACAAGGTTTGTGACAGCAGATCTTTGAGAGAGGTGCTTGTCCGTGTTCTGTCCACGTCTACCTACAATAACAGCACAGCAGTGGGACCACTTTTACAAAGGGTTCAATTCTGGTATCTCTCTGTTGGTTGCTGCATTTCTAAGCATAAGGACATAAAAGTTGTAGGAAGATAAAAAAGCAGGTTTTCCAAGTTGCATAAGAATCCAGAAACTGGACAAGTTTCGATGTTTCCTGAGTAAAGAAAAACATATGTACTATACCAGCACCTGTCACTACTGACTAGCAAATAATGACTGCCTATGACTCAAACCTGTTGCACGTTGCTTTCTTACTTTCAGGAACGTGATCTTGTGCGTGGCATTATTTCATTTCTTATGTAGAAGAATCTTGTGCCTCTTGTGAGAATCCCCAGCCACTGCCACGCCCTTTTAGATGGGAACACAGAATGAACTAATGTGTGCACAGGTGCCAATGAGCTTTTGTGGACTCCACACATGACCAGCAGAATCAGCAACTCAGTGCTTAAAGAATACTTCCATGTGCCAAAAATGCCTCTCCGATGAACATTCTCTTAAGCACACACAAGTTTTAAACTCATTCACATATTAATTTGCCCCCACTTTGAAGCAGGACGTCATGGAAATAGCTCTTTTTTGCTTCAACATCATCTCAAAAATGTTCGCTCCTGAAGTCTCACCCCTCTGACAACGTATTCCTCCTTCCTCTCTGTCCTGCTCAACTGTCTCATCTTCCTGTTATCCGCCAACTCCCCCCCTCCGTTCTTTCCTGCATCCTCCTGTTACCTTTTATATTTAGAAACATTATGACATTTTTTAGTACTCATAGAATGGGGTGCACCATATAAGGCAAGTGAATGACAAGCAAATGCCATTTAGATTCTATAACTCTTTAGCTATTAAGGGATGATGTTTGGAAAACTAATATCACACAGGAAACATTTCTAAACTAAGTAAAAAACAGTCCAATATGTTATTGATTTTTAAAAGTGCCTAATATCGCAAGTTTTCAACACCAGATTAATAAAGTCACGTGTATTCGACACACACCATCATCTGTACTTGACAAAGTTCTTTTGGTAAACCTACTAGGAAAACAAATATTTTCATATCCATTCTAATCTTCAACCTACCTCTTTGACATCCTCCTCTGGTGTTTTATACCGAACAATGTATTTACGCACGTTCCCGGGCACGGGTTCCCAAAAGACACTCATGGTGCTGTGAGTCACATCTCTGAGTTTGAGGTCCTGAGGTCTGGGTAGAGGCACTGCAGAAGCATGAGATATTAGATCCAGATGAGGTTCTCAACCACAAAGCCCTGGAGCATTCACACAGCTTTTAAGAAGTTCTTTGGAGAAACCTTAAAACTGTACAGCAAAATGACTGGGAAAAAAGTGATTACGGTGATAAAAGTACCATGATTCTATCATATAGAGCTATATTCTTCTTAAGGAGGTTTTGAAAAAACAGGATATATTTAATTTTTTAACACACTTGCTAACATGCATTTATACGTTAATCTTCTTCCATGGTATTTAAATTAGCTTTTACTGGTTGCTCGGTCATAATAAATCATAATTCCTCATAAATGTGTAGCTCGTGTTTCTTTATCAGATATTTAAATCAGTTAAGCTAGAAAACAACATTCCTAAAGTTATGCTAAGAATGTGAATTAAATAATGCTTGCAGGAGTGAAGAATAAAGATGGGCCAAGATTAAGCATGCAATAAGCTTAAAAGAAAACCCACAGAGGCCTAAATGGCTAGAAGAAAATCCAAACAATAAATTTTTAGCAGGTCTAACAGAACTCCACCTTAAAGGGGAGGAGGCTGGTGGTGAACAGAGACTTCCCTTGGTGTATGAGGCACAACTCCCTCTTTCTAGCGGCCCATCTGACTACTATCTCTGTCGTTTTGGCTCTGTGCACCTCTGTTCCTGAATCCCCGTCTCCGTCTCCACGTTCCTGCACTTCCATTTCTTCACTGCTCTGTTTCTTGGCCTCCTTTCGTCTGCCCTCCCTGCCTCCTCTGTTGCAGCCCAGCATCCCACTGTGACTCCTGGCTCTTCCCTCTCCGCACTCTCAAAACCATGTCCCCACCCCTGCCTCATCCCTCCCCTCCTTCCATCTACTACTACCCTATTTCCACAAAAACACCAGCTCTAGACAGGATCTAACATATAAAAGATGACTTAAAAATATCTGTTTTCAAGGAACCTATACTAAGCCACCCTGTGGGGGCTCTTTCTCTTCTCCGCCTCATCTCCTCAATCCCTGGAAAATCCTTCCAACTTCTTAATTTCCATAGCAATGTGGGCTGAAACTCATCAAATTTAAGCCAAGTCATCCATCCCAGTTCATCCACCTCTCCAAGCATGAAACAACATACCAGCTGGGTAAAGCAAGAGTGCAAAGGGAAATCTTTGTCACTTCTCAAGAAAAAGCACCCAAAGCTTAGCGAAAGAAGCTGGAAGTACAAAAGTCTGGCCAGATGACACAAGAGAAACACAAGTCCTGAAGGGGCCACACGCTCTACTCGGCCCTGAGCTATTCCGTGGTATATTCCCAGCACCTAGCCCAGTGATGTGTTTGCAGATCAGGTAAATTGATTAATTCAGTTAAGTAAAATGTACTTATTCATGTGTGCCATAAACTTTCTATTTCAGTAAGAACTTGGAGCATCTTGATCTTAAACCCAGCATTTTCCTCTAAAACTGTAACACTCAACATTCCCATGCTTACCAGTGCTATGTACCGTATTTCACGGATCTACAACATCAGTGCTAAGAGGTCCTATTACTTTATATCCTACCTCCTGATTAAAACACAGTGCCAAGCAAGACACCACTGATTGTAAGATAAACCCAATACTGGGCATGTTAAATGTGCAAAAGAAAAGAATATACAGGCTTGGCACCTGTGGCTCAGCGGGCTAAGGAGCCAGCCACGTACACCTGAGCTGGCGGGTTCGAATCCAGCCCGGGCCCGCCAAACAACAATGACAGCCGGGTGTTGTGGCGCGTGCCTGCAGTCCCAGCTACTTGGGAGGCAGAGGCAAGAGACTCGCTTGAGCCCAGGAATTGGAGGTTGCTGTGAGCTGTGATGCCATGGCACTCTACCCAGGGTGATAGCTTGAGGCTCTGTCTCAAAAAAAAAAAAAAAGAAAGAAAAAGAAGAAAAGAATATACATATGAAAACCAAGTTAAGATGCTTCCGTCAGTCCAGAATTAAAATATTTATTCTCGAATTTGGTTGTCAAAAGTAATACCTCTATAACTTACACGTGAATTATCCAATTATTGTTAGCATCATGAGAAACATTGTAACGAATGTTACATTTACAGCAATAAGAAGAAAAGGAAAACTCGCAGACGCTTGCTTACAGGTGGCTTCCCGGACAGTGACAGGCTCACTAGTGAGGTCATGCAGGGCAGCCTGGACCGTGACGGCGTACTCGGTGTCAGGAGACAGGTCCGTCAGCGGCATGTCGTTCACCGTGGACCCCACACGCATCTGCACACGGCCGTGCCAGAGGGAAACAGGGTGTTCAAATCAAAAGTTTCCATTGACTGGGGACAGCCCATTGAAGCCAATTTGTAACCACTAGATTAGAACCCAACTTTTATCTTTCATTTACAAAAGTTGGATTTTTCAAGCTAATATTTTCTAAAATGTGTCGCAAGTCACACACCTACTTCTCCTTTTTTTGGGGTGGGGGCAGGGCTGGGTTTGAACCTGCCAGCTCCAGCATAGGAGGCCGGCGCCCTACTCCTTTGAGGCACAGGTGCCGTTGTACTTCTCCACTTTTTTGTTATGTGTGTACAGTTATAAATTAGTTCATAGGTAATTGTCCTATCAAGGGGATGGGACAGCTATAGAGTAGAGTATCCACATAAGCTTTTGAGAAGTTCTTGGAGAAATCTTAAAAACGTACAGAAAAATAACTAGGGAAAATGATTTATATAAAATGGTTTACATAAAGAAACAGACATCTCTCACCTCTTTGGGTTTTGTGGGCTCTGCAGCCTGAGTGGGTTGGTAGGACAAGAGGTAGCCGGTAGCTCCCCCTACAGGCTGCCACTGCACGCGCATGGTGGTGGGGCCCACGTCGTAAATGTTCAGGCTGACCACAGGGACTGGCACTGCGGAAACATGAAAGCTGACGTCGGACTTATTCCTTTCATCCCACTTAATTGTTGACATTTGCATATGCTTAATAGAGAATGGGTGGCTGGGGGAAATCAATAAAAGTTAATATAATCCTTCCCCTCCGCCCCCCCAAACACCCGATCTCAGATCTCATTGTCCACTGCACGTCACAATTAAGGCTGCATGTGACAAAATCTGTGTCCTAGACGGAAAAATGTTGACGTTCTGATGGCAAATGGCATTCCAGCGAGCCAAGACAGAAGCCAAAATAGATGTCAACTCTCTGAACCTTTAGTCTCCTTTTCTGGGACATCACTAAGTTGACTATTTTCATTCTGCAATCATAGAACTTCATATATAAGTAACCAACAGAGTGTTTTTTTAAATCTTTCTTCCAAAAAGTAAATTTTAAATAAGAATGTCACACCTTAGTAACTGGAACATAAGAGATATATGGTTTTTGAAGGTAAATTCATGAGGCAGAGTAAGAAGTTCGCAAGCCTTGTTAACATCCATATGGCTTTCAATTATTTTTTTGTTCAAAGGCTGAGTGTAAAGTTGTAAGGAATTCTCACGTTCATCCTGCCAATTATGAAATGCTTCAGTTCCTGCCTCCTATGGTCTGGTCCAGTGGTTCTCGACCTTCCTAATGCTGCGACCCTTTAATAGAGTTCCTCATGTTGTGATGACCCCCAACCATAAAATTATTTTCATTGCTACTTCATAGCTGTAATTTTGCTACTGTCGTGAATCGTCATGTAAATATCTGATATGCAGGGGACCCCTAAAGGGGTCGCGACCCACAGGTTGAGAACTGCTGGTCTAGTATAAGGAGTAAAAGGGAGAGGGAAGGACTGAAGGGGCGGAGCAGCAAACAGTCAGTTCCGGCCCTCAGAGGGATGCGCACAGCTTCCTCTTTCCTGCTTCCCCCTGAAGCCTGCCCAAGAAGCAAGAAGGAAAGACTTTTCATATGGACTTGGAAACCCCCCCAGGAATAAGAGCAAGGAGCGTCTCCCCCCAAAACTCGGTCAAAGTCAAAGCCTTTGGAGCTTCTTTCCTAAAGGCTGGAGGCCAGAAAGAAAAAGATCTCGTGTCCAGCAGGGAGAGCGGGCCCTCAGCAGAGAGGGATAGTTCATCTCTGCACAGCTCCTCTTCCTAATCTAGATCCACTCCCCACAGGGCACCTGTCCTCATCTTACGCCGGAAGAGCTTTGTTCTTTAATAAAATCAAAGCCAGGTTTAAAGTATTATCCCTGACAGATCTATTTGCCCTTTAAAAAACTTTCTTGAGGCTCAGCGCCTGTAGCACAGTGCTTACGGCACCAGCCACATAAAGCGAAGGTGGCGGGTTCGAACCCAGCCCGGGCCAGCTAAACCACGGTAACAAAAAATAGCCGGGCGTTGCGGCGGGCACCTATAGTCCCAGCTACTTAGGAGGCTGAGGCAAGAGAATCGCTTAAGCCCAGGAGTTGGAGGTTGCTGTGAGCTGTGACACTACAGCACTCTCCTGAGGGCGACATAGTAAGACTGTCTCTAAGTAAATAAATAAATAAAATAATATAATATAAAGAAAAAAAGAAACTTTCTTGAAAGTATAAAGTCTTATGACCCTAAGATGTGAATTACCCTATTAAAAATATTTTTTCCTCCAAATTATTATAGCCATGACCACATATTCTACCAGCAGCATCCCCTGATGTCGGTAGCAGCCAGGTAGAGCAGAAGACCACGGAGCATTTGGGGAGCACCTGCATGGAGAAGGCACTCGATAAATATGTGTTGGATCAAGCTGGGAGTGGGGCTCACGCCTGTAATCCTAGCACTCTGGGAGGCTGAGGCAGGTGGATTGCCTGAGCTCAGGATTTCAAGGCCAGCTTGAGCAAGAGCAAGACCCCATCTCTACTAAAAATAGAAAAACTAGCCAAATGTGGTAGAAGCCTATAGTCCTGGCTACTCAGGACGCTGAGGCAGGAGGATTGCTTGAGGCCAAGGGTTTGAGGTTCTGTAAGCTGTGATGACATAGCACTCTACCCGGGGTGACAAAGTGAGACTCTGTCTCAAAAAGAAAAAAATGTACTGAATGGACAGTAAAGGAATGATTTTGGAAGGCTGGCAAAAACTCTACATGGGCATTACCTCCTTATCTTAGGAAACAAAACATGTTGTTATTTTTTAAAAATCTGACTTACGGGTATTTTCTGTGCCTTTCAGAGGCTCACTGTACTCATCTTCCACCACGGAATACACGTTCACAACATACTCGGTTTCGGGCTTCAGATCTTTCAGCACTGTGCTGCTGTCAAGGCGGCTGACATAAAACTAGGGGAAAAGAATAACGAATATGTAAAATCAGTTCCCTTTTTCCTACCATGCTTAGTAGTTTAAAAACAAAGCAGTTCAATGAGGCCATTATCTTGCTTTTGGAAACTACTAGATTTTGATAAGATCTTGGACAATCCACATAATTTATCCTCCCAGCTGTTGTTTCCTTATTTGTAAAATGAGCAGGCAAATAATAGACCATCTTTAATGTTTCCCACCAACTCTATGATTCTACTATAAACTCATGTATAAACTAAGCATCTTCTAATAAAATTTCAATGAAAAGAAAAATCATGTTGATCTTCTGCAACTCTCAGAAACTGTAAGAATCTCAACAAAGCTCTTTCCCTTTAATTAAGTCCACATGGGCTGCCTTGCAGAGTCAAGAACAGAGAAGCACCGTTCTTAGTTCTGATCTGGTCTCCATTCTTCCCTCTTGTCCTCACCCAACTTTATTCTCAGCGCCCTCCTGTGGAGGACCCACTCTCAACATCAGGAAGGACTGGGCTGCCTACTCACTTCTTGGCGTCTTCCTCCAGAAACCGGGTAGTATTCCACCTTGTATCGGTCCACACTGTCAGAAGGAGGTGTCCAGCTCACTCTAAAAGAACGATGGGTTCGCTCAGAAATAACTAAGTTAGAAGGTGCTTCCAAGTCACCTACACATGGAAATAAAGTGCAGACACTTTTTTCATTATTGAAGCAAGGTGGTGAGGTTTGAAATTAGATTGAAAGAGTATTACTCTCTGCATTTCAAGCTTGGACATGCTAAGTAGCTACAGTAAATCAGTATCGTTACTGAGTCATTGTCTGGATGGCTTCTCTGAATGGGTGGCCGGAGGGTTCTTTAGCCTCAGGAGAGTCACACCTGACTGTCTTTCCTTAAAACTGCCTCGTCCTTAGGAAGTTTGCCAGCTTGCCAGTCACCTGGACTCAAAACCTCTCAATATTCTTCATATACTTTCTCCTCTTTTTCCCCTTTGTATGTATAACCAATAAATAAGAATTTGGGTCCTGACAATTCAGCTCTGTCCTTTGTCCCTATCACTATTGACTCCACCCAACTTCACTGCCCTTGTTATAATTTTGATTATACGTACTGTGCTATTTTAAATTTCCCACAGACTTTACGGCCACCCTTTATATAGTCACATCTTATCTCCTTAACCAAAGGCTATGCTTTGTGGGGACAGAATCAGTTTTTATTCCCTTGCTGTCAGGGAACTGAACATGAATAAGAGAAAACTAACAACTTTATCACTTAAGAAAGAGTGAAAACAAACAAGCACTTTATAATTTAAGAACATCCTAACTGCCTATGATTGAGCTCCCTGGGTGGATACAGGCAAAATAACTGACACATGACTGTATCTAAACAAATATTCATTAAAATAGAAATATTAAGCTCACTATGGCCAACAGGAAGATGTCCCAAATAGTAATTTAAAGAGAAAGAAATGAATCCAATTGAGTCCATGAGCATGATTAATCATTTTCAAACAAACTCTTTCTACTTTTTTTTGTGAGCCCAAACTGGAAAAAGCATTTCCTTTGTTACTATCCTAACCTTTATTGTATTTGGGTCATAGTCAAGCCTACAAAATTATCAGGCAATTTTACTGTCTGGGAAACCAGAATGAATGCAGCAGTTGATTGAAAAAAAAAAAAAAGAAAACAGATAAAAGATGTTTTCATCCCACTCAAAGTTCTCTCCAACTGAATAAAACTACAGCTCCCTCAGCTGATCCAGAGCCAAAAGCCTACAAATTCTAGCTGCCCAGCTGGTCTATTTCTCCAGAGAAAAGGTCAATCTGTTGTTCAAAATCTAAAAAAGAAAATCTACAAAAAGTATGGAGAGACAAAGTAAAGAAGGAAGGTTCAAATAAATGTATCCCCAGTAACCAAAGTATCTGAATCATTTCTGCCACATTGTCTGCAGAACTCATTCCAGTTTTTCCAAAACCAGAATAAATGAATGAAGGACAGTTTTTTACTGTAATCTACACGTACTTTAAAAGAACTTTTCTCATATAATAAAGACCATAATTTTATCATTAACTTTCCAAAATTCTTCAAATTTGGTGCTTACTATGCTGTGTCCTATGGTTTACACAGATAGTAATCACACTGCTTTTGTCACTACAAAACCCAGTTCTGTAATTTCTAAATCCTAATTCCTTATCCATAGCTACTTTTTCAAAGACCCTTAAAAACATCTGTAACCATTTGACCCCGACTAAGCAATTTACTTCTCTAGATCTCAGTTTCTTCTCTGGTAAAGAAATATTATGTAATTCCTCAAAGTCCAAACTCTAAAACTTACTTCACTACTGATCTAGGAATTACAAGCGTCAGATCTTATCCTCTACAGTTGAGGCAAAGCAAACTAGACCTAAGACCCCTTTTCCATAGTACTCATATCAGGAAAGCAAAAAACAGTATCAAACTTTAGAAAACAAAAGTCTGGGAACAGCCATCTAATAGCAACATAATAATTAAATGAAGTGAAGATGCTTTACGAAAGAATATTCACCAGAAAAGAAAGCACCTCTCTTTCCTTACACCCCCATTTACCTAGGGGGAGGTGTGTGTATTTGTGGGGGGGGGAGGGGCCATGCAGGTACAGATAAACTAAATGTACACTTTAAAAAGCTAGAAGTCACTGTCTATTCTGGTGCCATTCCAAGAAATAAATAACAGCCATATATCAGGAACTAAAGGAGTGATCGTCACCTGGGGACAGAGTTCCCTCCCAGAGACATTTGGCAACATCTAAAGGTGTTTTTACCTGTCACAGTTCAGCGGATCCTGCAACTACTGGATGGACGATTAAGACATCTTACAAGGCACAAAATAGGCCTTTCCACGCACCCCAAAAAGAATGATCTGGCCCAAAACATCAACAGTGCTGAGGGTGAGAGACCCCGGGCTAGCCTCACCTGGACCTTTGACACTGTTGCACAAGTTGATGGTGAGGTCGTCCACAATCCTGGACAGTGACTCAAAATCTGCCACATTATACGCGTGGGTGTCATCAGGGTCAGTCGCAATCATCTGTAACTCAACCTCATCAGCGTTTTTAATGCCTTGGAAAATAGATATGTTCAAATTCAAAGCACTCCTCAGAAAAAATTAATTGATTAATAGAGCAAAGCAAATGGTTTAAGGCTTTCTTAATTGATGGCTGCTTCAAAACAACCATGAGTGTTTATTAATTTATTTACAAAATGACATATTATTTTCCTCAATAATAAAATGATTGCTTATTTATAGTGATAAAATAGAAATAAAAACTAAAATATAAACTGAGAGTTCTTCTAAATTGTCATATTCTAAATGCTTCTAGAACCATTTTCCCACCAAAAAGTGTCTTTTCAGTGTTTCCTCTGACAAGAAATAATGGATATCAAAAATAAACATGATTCTGTGGAAAAACAAATAGGAATTTTTCCGAAGCTTATTAACGGCACATTTTTATCTTGATCCATTCATTTTCTTCTAAGAAATGGTGTAGTTTAATCTCATTACAAGGAGAAAAGAAAAAAAACAAATTAACTCCCTAGGCCATCATTTTGATAAATCATGCGACAGGGAATATATATTTGTTTGTTTGTATCATGTTTCAGATAAAATTTTTGACTACGGAAATATTCCCAGCGCATTTGTAACCCTGATGGCATCTCTCTCCTTTTCAGGGCTTACCAATAGCAAAGAGCTCCACGCCTTCGTCCTTGAGTTTTTTTGAAGGTGCCTCCACGTCATCTTGTGATTTTCCATCAGTAATGAGAACCCCAATTTTGCGGGCTCGAGGCCTCATGCCAGCTTGGGTCTTGAAGTTCTGCTGGCGAATGAAATTCAAAGCCATGCCTAGTGGGGTTTCAAAAGGAGGACAAGTCACATCACTACTTGGCCACATGCTTTGACCCAAAGCGCCAGCTGGAAGAATGCCCGACCGCCCCACTCACCTGTGAGCGTGTTGCCTCCTTTGTAGGGCAAGTTGGCCACTGCTTGCAGCAAGCTCTTCTTGTCTCTGTGAGCATTTAACTGCCACTCTGTTCTGGGATCCCCACTATACTGAGCAAGGGCTAAAATAACACACACGACTGAGGTGAGCATTTGTGAAAGCAAAATGGAACCATCTGAATGTCTTCAGTACTGTCAGAACCTACCGATTTGTACTCTTTTGGGGCCAATCTCGAAGACTTCCACAATACGAGAAATGAAACTCCTCACGGTTCTAAAATTGGCCCGGCCGATGCTCCAGGATCCATCCACCAGCAACACGATGTCCGCCTCAGCTCTAGTGAGACACTCCATCCCTGACATGGGAATCGGGGGACAAGGCAGTGAGGGGCAGGTGGTCGGCAGGGCTACTTCCTGACCGGGCTCTGCCAGTCCCTGACTATCCAGATCTCTGTGTGTAACTTGGCTACCTGGTTACTCGGAGAATGACTCTGATAGTATGATCATGTGATTTCTAAACCTCAGTGAACTGTCCTGAGAATCAATTCTTCCAAAGATCGGGTCAGTGGCCAATCTTTCCTTCCTCTTTGACTACATTTTCTTCCACCTTCATAGAACCTGGAGACCTGAATTAAACATCATTGTCAATTTGATGGGCTCACAGACACAAGAGCTGAAATAAATAGGGCAGAATGTATTATACCACTAACTATAAGGCATTAATAATTTTAAGAAAATTTTAAGGTGATTAAAAGATTGGACGTTGCATTCTTCTGCAATATTTAATGTACATTAGAAGACAAGAATGATAAAATCTTTAAGCTAGAAAAGGTTTCAGTGAGCCAAAAACTATCTTTTGACATAATTAAGCTCCCGGGTAACTACTACCACATGTATTATGAAGTAATTAGATACATGACTCTTAAAATTAGACTTTCTTGAAGTAAAGACATGTATTTTGAAATCTGATCCACTATTATATTACTTAGTTATTAATTATTTAATTAAATAATTAATATCATCTTCTATGTATAAAAATCAGGTAGATACAGATGGTAAAGTTTGCACATTTAAAGAATCAAGAAAGGTGGAAGACAGCTTAGAAAAGTATGCAAACAAATATATAAATGGAGAGGTGTAGACACAAGCACAAATACTGATACAAAGAAAAAGCTTGGGAGAGAGAAAATAATCCCAACATCCTCAGCGTACAAGCTACAAAATAAAAATATAAGTCGTTAATATCATCGTAAGAGAAACAACAGAACGTTAATTCAAAACAGCAAGATTTGACACTTTCTTTTACCCACGTCCACTGACTTAATGTTCTCTTTTCCAACAACTTATATTCTGAGCTATGAATTTTCTAGCTGATTGCAATGTTAGCATTCAATCTTTACATTACAAAAAGATACCACTGAAAAAAATTAAGTTCACTCATCACCACACTCCAAAGTACAAATGTGACTTTCACGTCTTATACACCACATCAGGATCGAGGGTCCCCAAATGCTACCCCAGGCACCTAAGCCTTAGCAAGCTGCTCCGGTACCGCCCAGATCTACCTAGTCTTAGGAAATAATGAAAAATTGACAGGTAAACTCTGTCCACCACCTCCTCCCGTAATAATGTTAAAAACTAGCTTCACATACATCAAGGCTGTAATCATGACAGTGGCAGAAAATGGAAAGGAATTCTGTTCCCATTCTACATGACAAGTTGTGGCTGCCCACCTGTTTATACAACCTAACTCTGCTTGCCCACCCCAAATGAATTGTTTCTGCAATTACTTTAACAATAGAAAACTGCATCCTTGTCTCTAAAAAGTGAAAAAAAGGTGCAATGTCTAGACTTAGCCAAAACCCATCTTTAAATAATACAGTACTAGGTAACTAACGCAATGCTGACAAGAGAAGCACAAAATTAACAATAATAATACTGTCCAAAGTACATTTAACTGGATGTTTGAAAATGTTTCCTTGTTAAGTATATAAATTACTGAAATAAATTTTTGTGTAAACATTTTATAGCCACTTTTCATTGTACGGTAACCTAAGAATTTATACTTGAGATAGTTTCATAATGTTAAGCAAGGGAATGTAACTCAATTTCTTACCAGAAGATAAAATTGGCATCACAGTTGTGTCAGAAAGGGTTGTCATTTCTTGCCCAACAAGTGGCAAACTTTCTCCTCCATCAAACATTCCAAAAACATTTACTTTATAGGTGGTGCCTGCCCTGAAATATGAAAATACATAGTCTGTATGGACCATTGGTTCAAGTGGTAACAGGTTTTGGCTTTTAGAAAGACATACTTCTTGACTTATAAACTTTCACTCAGAAGAACTTATAATAGTCAACATAAGAGAAGAAAAATAATTTCCATCATGTTCTAGCTTACGCCTACCCCGGGCGGTATCAAGGGACACCAGACAGCAGCTTCCCAGAGAAACCGAGCCACAGCACCAGTGGCGGCCTTGCCTTTCTATCACACGCAGAGTCCCTGCTGTCCCTTTCTGCATGTCAGAGAAGCAGCAGGCTCTTTATTCCTAACACTTCTAGGCAATGGCTTTTAAGAAAATGATTGAAATGTTGAACCGTACAGAGTAATGTAAGGCACCGAGCACAGAGCCTAATACAGAGCTCAATGCATTTCATTCCCCTTACTCTGCTAAAAGTAAATAGCAAGCATTAACATAGATTTCAATACTGATGAATGAATGATTGAAAAAGCAAAGTTTCCAAATGCAACACACAGTTGTCCATTCTATCTACTGTAATGAATGTAGGGTGCTGTTCAAACTCAAACTTCCTTGTTTTCCACTACACAGCCCGAAGCTAGACCTTGAACTGGCCCAGCCTTGCCCTCTCCTGCCAGCTGGCACCCAGCATAAAGCCCTGTCTTTTCTCTCTTCTCTATCACATTGGGGTTGGAGGGGGATTCGCACTCAGCCTGAGTTTCCTGAGCACTTCCAAAAAGCACAGCAACCTGCACATTTGCACATGGCTGGAATTTTGGTAAAATTGTGTAATACAGATATCAATTTTTTCAAAAGCAGGGTGTTACTGAAACATGTTACCAGTCTCTTAATAATGAAACTCACTTAAACATGACAGAAAATCCTGCTTCCCAAAATCCTGTTGCAGGCCTTTGATTCTTAACCTTGACCCAGCAGTACTGCATAAGAAAGCAGCTTTCACTGATTTTAAACACTCAACTGTCACACTAACAAATTAATGATTATTTGTATGACGTCCGTTAATTTGCAGAAGTTATTCAATCTTTTAACACAAATGTACTTCATCCCTACCTAAGTTCCTCCAAAACAACGGTGTTGTCATAGGGTCCGACCACTAACTCCCCCAATCTTCTGTCATCGCCCGTAGGGTGGAATGTGACTTTGTAACCCTTCACTTCCCCAGGGGCAGGCTCCCAAGTCACTCGGAAGCTGGACATAGTTGGGTCAGATGTTTTGAGGTTTCTGGGAGACTTAAAACGAGACGCTGTAAACACAGAAAGAATTTAAAGTATCAGTGAGACCAGGCCTTCAAGGTTTAACATTCATCCCTACAAAAATGTATATTTATAAAAAAGGTTAAGTCTGGCAACACAAGACATCACGCCCAACAAAAGTCCTGACAACAGACTGCTACCCAAGGAGAAATGTGAATAATTCTCACAACAAGACTTGGTTCACCTGACAATTTTACCAGAAACTAGAACGCTAAAAATGATACGTTCACTAGGCATCGTATTTAATAATTACAATTTAATTTACTTAGAATCAGTCTTAAACATTTACAAATGAAGTAGAAGTCATTTTTGGATTATACTTAGTGAAGTAAGCCGGACACAGACAAATATCACATGATCTCACTTATACGTGGAATCTAAAAATGTCAGGTAGAGAGTACAACAACAGAGAGGAGAAATATTGGTCAAAGCTTCAGCTAGACAGGAGGACTAAGTTTTGGTGAGGTTGCACAACTAGGCGACAATAAGTAATGGTAAAGAATTGTATGTTTCCACGGCTCGGTGCCTGTGGCTCAACGGGCTAAGGCACCAGCCACGTAACCTGAGCTGGCGGGTTTGAATCCAGCCCGGGCCCGCCAAACAACAATGACGGTTGCAACCAAAAGATGGCCAAGCCGTTGTGGTGGGCGCCTGTGGTCCCAGCTACTTGGGAGGCGGAGACAAGAGACTCGCTTGAGCCCAGGAATTGGAGGTTGCTGTGAGCTGTGATACCACAGCACTCTATCCAGGGTGACAACTTGAGGCTCTGTCTCAAAAAAAAAAAGAATTGTATGTTTCCAAATTAACTAAAAAGGTGTGTTTTAAATGCTCTCTTCACAAGAAGTGATAGGTCTGTGAGATGGGAAGTATGATAACTGGCCTGATTTGTTCATTCACCAATGTACACGTGTATTAAAACAGCACATTATACTCCATACATATATATAATTATTTGCCACTTAAAAATAAGAATAAAATTTATTTTTAAAAATGAAAGTCATCTTTTGAAACATTGTATACTTTCCTCCAAAAAAATATTTTGTACCTGTTGTTCCTGACCCTTGCCTAAGCTTTCCTTCTCCTGCCTTGTAAATTGGGAGAACTGTGATGTTATAGGTGGTCTGGGGCTGCAGTCGCTTCAGCACTGTAGACGTGACCATGGGAGGCACCTTAGCCACCATTTGTCTTCCTCCCCCTTGGGGGCGATACACCACGCGGTAGTTGACAACTTTCCCCGGCGCTGCTTTCCACGTAACTCTCATCGTGCTTTCTGTTTCTTCATCCACTTTTAAGGTTTTGGAATCTTGAGACACTGTGAGATGAAAGGAAGATTAAAGTGTAAACCGTGTTGAAAGAGACTAGATGCCCTTCCCTCCAGCTATGTGAAAAGAAACGTAATCTGTGGTTTCTTAAATATGTATGCTGTTCTGTTGCTTAGTACTGTAATCACTCATAAATCCGTGATGGCGTGTGAGCCTAATCTCAGGGAGAGCTCCGTAAGATGTTTTCACTTTATGCAGCTAACACTAAGAAATGGAAGTTCATATTGCAGGGATTTCCTATTTGCATCCTCAAGACTTTAGTAATGAAAACATCCATTTCCGGAGATGAGGTTTTAGAATTTTTACTGGATTTCCATCTGTACAGAATGCTCCCAGTAACAATGCTGTAGGGTCTATGAGAAGTCATGAATGCAGGGGTAGAAATTTTATTTGGGTCTTTTCAGAAAAAGTTACCATCATGCTACATTTGACATTGTTCTTGCAATTGCCGCATACACGTTAAGACTGTGAGTGTGAAAGAAGAGGAATCTCTAACACATTAAAACATCACAAGGGGGCGGCACCTGTGGCTCAAAGGAGTAGGGCTCCGGTCCCATATGCCGGAGGTGGTGGGTTCAAACCCAGGCCCGGCCAAAAACAAACAAACAAAAAAACATCACAAGGGCTTAAAGACAAATTGGTGCAAAGCTGAGTATTTTAGAAAACGCTGTATGTCAATAGTGTTTGCTTAATATATCATCAATATTGTTTATTAAATTATCTTTTACTAATATTTCCTAATTATTCATAACTGTCAGAAACAGGTCACCAACATCCACAAACAGCCAAAAACATTTTTTCTTTTACATCCTTACAGTTTATAACCAGGATCATTCCATTCAGTTCTATATCACAATGTTCAAAAGGGTATAAGCATTTTCAATGGGAAAGATTAAACTAAAGGAAATATGAAATCAACAAAGGATCCTTCCTGCTTTTAAAAGAAACTCTGAGGTTCAAATGGGCAAGAGCCATTTGAAACAACTAAAAATAGTGAAGAAAAACTAAAGAAAAAAATACTTTTCAGACACTGGACAGCAGTCAGCATGGTCCAATGACCCCTGTGAGAGGTGAGGGACAAATGAGAATATCCTGTTGCTCGCCCCAACTTGCTGCTTGGAGTTTCCACTCCCCAGTACAAAAAGGAAGAATCCAGATGGAACCTGGCAGCCTCCCTTAATTGACAAGATAGTACTGAGAATCTGGAGAATCCAAGGCAACTGGGCCCTGCAGAACAGAGAACTACAAAGGAGAGCGTGCCACAGAGAAAATTAATACTTGAGTCTTCAATCCAGTATTAATCAGTTCAGGGAAACAACCCCAGAAAAGGAGCAGAAAGAATAATTTTAGGAGCTCACACAGGCTAGAAATATTACACCTAGCCAGAAAGAAAATCTCATAACTCAAGGGACACTGTGTTGGGTACACAGGAGGTGACTGGCCTCAACAGTGGGGCAAAAATTAGCTCTAAACTAAAACAGTTTAAAAGTGAGCTTCAGAAAGATCAAACTATTTGCAAACAACTTAACAGTATTTCAGAACAAAAATTAAGAATATTCATAAGAATATGAAAATACCCAGCACTCAACAAAGTAAAATTCACAATGTCTGGCATCCAAGAAGGAAAAAATTATAATCCATGTCATGAAATGAATGACTGTGTTCCCCCAAAATTCAAGTGGTGAAGCCTTAATCTTCCATGTAATGTTATTTGGAAATGGGGACTTTGGGGAAGTCATTTAGATTTAATGAGCTCATTCAAGTGAGTCCCTAATCTGATAGATTTGTGTCTTTCTAGAGAAGGGGAAGGCAACCGAGAGTACTCCTCCTCTCTACACAAGCACAGTCTGAGAAAAGGCCATTTGAAGACGTAAGAAAGTGGCTATCTACAAGCCAGGAAGAGCGCCCTCACCAGGAACCAAACCCTGCCAGACCTTAATCTTGGAGTTGCCAGTCTCCAGAACTGTGAGGAAATAAACTTCTGCTGTTTAAGCCACTGAGTCAATGGCATTTTGTTATGGAAGTCCAAGTTGACAAAGACAACAGAGTATAAGAGGAAGAAAAATCAATAGAGATAGAACTAAGCAGAATTAGATAAAAGGGGATGTTAAAATAGTTATTATAACTGCAGTCCAAATGTGAATAATGGTAGAAGAAAGATTAAGCAAAAGTAGAGATATGGTGTATATATATCAGACTTTGAGAGATAAAAAATATGATGTCTAAGATGGAAAACACATAGAATGAAATTTAAAGCAGATTAGAAATTGAAGAAAAAATGATGAGTGAACTTGATTATCTGATAATAGAAACTACCAACATGAAACAAAAAGAAGGAAAAAGATGAAAAAAATGAGCATAGCCTCAGTGAGCTGTGTAATAACTTCCAGCAGACTAATATGTTGGAGTACCTGAAGGGGGTGAAAGTGTAATAAATAACGCATTGGAAGAAATAATTTGTTATTTCAATTTTTTGAAATGTTATAAATTTCAAAATTTTTCAGATTCTATAAAACTATAAAATCACAGATTCGAGAAGTTTGACAAATTCCAAGCATAAAAAATATGAAGAAAACTAAACCAAGATACATCATATTCAGGTTGTTTGAAATCACTGATCGAAGAAAATCAAGAAAATCTTGAAAGCAGCCAGATTTTTTAAAGATACAATATGTGTAGAGGACAAATATAAGAATGATAAATAGGTAAATTCAATGTATGATTATGAACTATATTTCTGAGAGATGCAAAAATATAATTTTAGCCAAGAGTAAATTGATTGCAATATATTTTATGGCATAAGAAAACTATAACAACTCTCTGCCATGCACCCAACCAGAATGTGCCTCAATTTATAAGAAAGACTCTAACAGACATGAGCAACTTGATTTCCTCCAGCAGCATAACTGTCGGAGATTTTAACACTCCTTTGGCAGTGTTGGATAGATCCTCCAAAAAGAAGCTAAGCAAAGAAATTTTAGACTTAAACTTACCCATTCAACATTTGCATTTAACAGACATCTACAGAACATTTCATCCTAACAAAACTGAATACACATTCTTCTCATCAGCCCATGGATCATCCTCCAAAATTGATCACATCTTAGGTCACAAAAGTCTCACCTCAGCAAATTTAAAAGAATAGAAATTCCTTGTATTTTCTCACACCATCATGGAATAAAAGTTAAACTCAGTAACAACAGATATCCATATACTCATACAAAAACATGGAAACTAAATAACCTCATGCTGAATGATAGCTGAGTCATAGATGAGATTAAGAAAGAAATTGCCAAATTTTTGGAACAAAACAATATGAAGACACGAACTATCAGAACCTCTGGGATACCACAAAGGTAGTCCTAAGAGGGAAATTTATAGCATTGCAAGCCTTCCTCAAAAGAACGGAAAGAGAGGAAGTCAACAACTTAATGCGACATCTCAAGCAACTGGAAAAGCAAGAACATTCCAACCCTAAACCCAGCAGAAGAAAAGGAATAACTAAAATTAGAGCAGAACTAAATGAAATTGAAAACAAAAGAATCACACAATAGATCAATGAATCAAAAAGCTTGTTTTTTGAAAAGGTAAATAAAACAGATAAACCTTTGGCTAACCTAACCAGAAGTAGAAGAGTAAAATCCCTAATTTCATCAATCAGAAATGATAAAGGCCAAATAATGACAGACTCCTCAGAAATTCAAAAAATCCTTAATGAATATTACATAAAATTCTATTCTCAGAAGTATGAAAATCTGAAGGAAATAGATCAATACTTGAAAACATGCCACCCTCCTAAACTTAGCCAGAAAGAAGTGGAAATGTTAAACAAGCCTATAACAAGTTCTGAAATAGCATCAACTATAAGAAATCGCCCCAGAAAGAAAAGCCCGGTACCAGATGGCTTCACATCAGAATTCTACCAAACCTTTAAAGAAGAACTAGTACCTATATTACTTAACCTTTTCCAAAACATAGAAAAAGAAGCAATATTTCCCAACACTTTCTATGAAGCAAATATCACCCTGATCCCCAAACCAGGAAAAGACCCAACAAGAAAAGAAAATTATAGACCAATATCTCTAATGAATATTGATGCAAAAATATTCAATAAGATCCTAACAAACAGAATCCAGCAATACATCAAACAAATTATACATCACAACCAGGTGGGTTTCATCCCAGGGTCCCAAAGATGGTTCAATATATGTAAATCCATAAATATAATACATCACATAAACAAATTAAAAAACAAAGACCATATGATTCTCTCAATTCATGCAGAAAAAGCTTTTGATAATATCCAGCATCCTTTCTTGATCAGAATGCTTAAGAAAATAGGTATAGGAGAAACATTTCTTAAACTGATAGAGGTCATCTACAGCAAACCCATAGCCAATATCGTATTGAATGGAATAAAATTGAAATCATTTCCACTCAGATCAAGAACCAGGCAAGGATGCCCACTGTTTTTACAATGCTTTTTAACATTGTAATGGAAGTCTTAGCCACCACAATCAGGCAAGAGAAGGCAATCAAAGGGATCCAAATAGGACCATAGAAGATCAAACTGTCACTCTTTGCAGACGATATGATTACATATCTGGAAAACCCCAGGGAATCAACTACAAAACTCCTAGAAGTGATCAAGGAATACAGCCACATCTCAGGATACAAAACTAACACTCACAAATCTGTAGCCTTTATAAACAACCAACACTAGTCAAGGCGAAAAAGCAATCAAGGACTCTATTCCCTTTACAGTAGTGCCAAAGAAGATGAAATATCTGGGAGTGTATCTAACTAAGGACGTGAAAGATCTCTATAAAGAGAACTATGAAAGTCTGAGAAAAGAAATAGCTGAAGATGTTAACAAATGGAAAAATATACAATGCTCATGGCTGGGAAGAATCAACATTGTTAAAATGTCCATACTACCCAAAACAATATACAATTTTAATGCAATTCCTATTAAAGCTCCATTGTCATATTTTAAAGATCTCAAAAAAATTATACTTCATTTTATATGGAATCAGAAAAACACCTCAAATAGCTAAGACATTACTTAGAAATAAAAACAAATCATGAGGAATCATGCTTCCAGACTTCAGACTATACTATAAATCAATAGTGATCAAAACAGCATGGTACTGGCACAAAAATAGAAAGGTAGATGTATGGAACAGAATTGAAGACCAAGAGGTAAACCCAGACACTTATCATCATTTTATTTTTGATAAGCCTATCAAAAATATAAACTGGGGGAAAGATTCCCTATTCAACAAATGTTCTTCCTTTTCCAGTTGCTTGAGATGTCCCATTAAGTTATTGACTTCCTCTCTTTCCATTCTTTTGAGGAAGGCTTGCAACACTATAAATTTCCCTCTTAGGAATACTTTTATGGTATCCCAGAGGTTCTGATAGTTGGTATCTTAATTTCATTTTGTTCCAAAAATGTGGTAATTTCCTTCCTAATCTCATCTATGACCCAGTTATCATTCAGCATGAGGTTATTTAGTTTCCATGTTTTTGCATGAGTATGAGGATATCTGTTGTTACTGAGTTCAACTTTTATTCCATGATGGTCCGAGAAAATACAAGGTGCTGGGTGAATTGGCTGGCAACCTGTAGAAGACTGAAACTGGATCCACACCTTTCTCCTCTACCAAAAACTGACTCTCACTAATTAAAGGACTTAAACTTAAGATATGAAACTATAAAAATTCTTAAAGAGAGTGAAGGGGAAACACTTGATAAAATTGGCCTGGGAGAATACTTTATGAGGAGGACACCCTGAGCAATTGAAGCAACATCAAAAATACATTACTAGGATCTGATCAAATTCAAAAGCTTCTGCACTGCCAAGAACACACTAAGTAAAGCAAGTAGACAGCCCTCAGAATGGGATAGGATTTTTGCAAGTTATATTTCCGAAAAAGGTCTAATAACCAGAATCCACAGAGAACTCAAACTTATTACTAAGAAAAAAAAACAAGTGATCCCATTTCACTGTGGGCAAGAGACATGAACAGAAGCGAAGGAGGAGGAGGAGAAGAAGAAGAAGACAGGTGCATGGTCTACAGACAAATGAAAAAATGCTCATCATCTTTGATCATCAGAGAAATGCAAACCAAAACCACTCTGAGATACCATCTAACCCCAGTAAGAGTAGCCCACATCACAAAATCCCCAAACTACAGATGTTGGCGTGGATGTGGAGAAATGGGAACACTTCTGCACTGCTGGTGGGAATGCAAGCTAGTACATTCCTTTTGGAAGGAAGTTTGGACAACACTCAGGGATATAAATGTAGACCTGCAGTTTGATACTGCAATTCCTCTTCTAGGTGTATATCCAAAGGACCAAAAATCATTTGGCAATAAAGATATTTGCACCACATTGTTCACTGCAGCTCAATTCATAATTGCCAAGTCATGGAAGAAGCCCAAGTGCCCATCAACCCATGAATGGATTAATAAATTGTGGTATATGTATACCATGGAATACTATGCAGCATTAAAAAAAATGCAGACTTTACCTATTTTATGTTTACATAGATGGAGCTAGAAAATATTCTTCTTAGTAAAGTATCTCAGGAATGGAAAAAAAAAATATTCAATGTACTCAGTACTACTGTGAAACCAATTTATATTCACTCACACTTGCATATGAAAAATGAAACACAACTATAGCCTAGGATGAAGGAGGGAAGGGGAGGGAGGGGGAAGGGAGGGGGGGCAGGTCGATAGAGGGAGGGTTAGTAGGGGGACCACACCTATGGAGCATATTGCAAGTACAAGTTGGATCTATCAGGTGTAGAACACAAATGTCTTAACACTGTAATTGGGTAAATGAGGTGAAGGCTATGTTGATTAGTAGGATGTAAGCACTCCAATTTGTACAAATGATCAACAAATTGAATCCCATAATGGCATAAAAGTATTCATGATCTATGTACAAATGACTTAATAAAAATAAATAAATAAAATTAAAAAACTCTCTGCCAAGTTTATTGCTTTCTAGAAATATTAAAATCTTTTCAAATTGATCTTTAATTATCTATTACTATTCTTCAAGTGAGTGAGCTATCAAAAGAAACTGTATTTCCAGTTTCTTCCAAAATACTTGCTTTTGGTTAAAACACATCCTTGCAAACATTTTCAATCTCAAACAATCATCTTAAATCTCAGAATTTTTGGAAATAGACAAAATATATGAAAATATCTGAAAAAATCCCTCTAAATACATTACTTTTAATTTCTTAGCCACATGAATGGTATCAAATAATTTAGTTATACAGGTCATATCCAGCCTAAGTTTACAATCTGGCTTCTTTTTACAACAAATAAATTTTGCCAGAAATAGAGAATGATTTTCTGACAGGTTTTCATAAATTACATCAGCCAATATATTTCAGACATAAGATTTCATTTACTATCATGGAAATTATGTGAATATCAAAGAAATTGGTTTTTTCATATATTTAAATTTCCAATAAGGAGCTTGATTTTTTTTAATCTGGTTAATTTAGATACAAATTTAAACTTAGATATCAAATGAGCTTCTTTCATAAAAAATAATGAATTCCTCAGAAAAGTCAGGCCAAAAGTTTTTAGTTTAAAGACAACTTGAAATCAGGATATTGGACTTAGCTGAAATTGCTCATGGCACTGCCTCTAACTTCCTTTGCCAGAAAAATCACCAAATCCTCCTGCTTTTTTGCAAGAATGCCCCAATTCAAAATCTTTTTCTAAAATTCTCTCAAAATGAATAAAATGTTCTGCTACAAATACTTAGACATGCCTTTGCTTAACCAATGATTTTTATTTTATTTTAGTTTTTTTTAAATAAACTGTTTTTTACAGTAGTTTTATGTTCCTAGCAAAAAGGTACAGAAATTTCCCAAATACTCTTTTCTGCCACCCCAGATGCATACCTTCCCCCATTGTCAACATCTCCCACCAAAGTGGTACAATTTCTTACAATTGCTGAGCCTTCACTGAAGCATCATTATCACTCAAACAAATGCCTTTCTAAGATGAATTTAAAAATCCCAACTAACTCAAATGCCAACCTTTAGCCAATCAAGAAATGTCTCTACTTTGCTCCCATGTTCAGCCTATAAAACTTCACTGTCCCATCAACCATGAGAGTGAAGCCCTCTGAACCTCTTCCACTTTTGAAAGCTGCCTGATTCATGAGTCCTTTAATGATCAAATAAACTCTATTAAATTTTAAAAAAAAAAGAAATTCTGACACATCCTTCACTGGCCAGATGATAATGATAGGTCATTCATAATTGTGCATAAGAAAGAATATTGAGACTGAGTTAAATCTGAGCCACCAGAAGATTGGGCTTTTGATTTAACCTTATCAAATACAATAAGAATAAAGTAAAAAAAAAAAATGTACAATGGTTTCAGCAACCACTCATCATTTATCAAACATCTCTAAGTGGCTAAGCACTGTGTTGGTGCTTAGTACATTGTCATTACACTTAATCTTCAACAAAACTCTAGACAAGATTGTTTATATGCCCTCAACAGATTAGGCAACTGAGGCTCAAAGAAGGTTATGTAACTTAACCAAGGTTGTGCAGTTATATGTGTGCCTGAATTCTCTTTGTCTCCGTGGCTCTTGATCTTTCAAGATCTTTGATTAGGTCTTCTATCAAATTGATCATTTGACCAGAAAAAATAAATAAATAAATAAATACGAATATGTGTATAGATGTGGGCAATTGAAAGGGATAAGGGGATTCACTATTTCAAAATTTGATACAATTTTTAGAAACTAACAAAATGTTACTTTAAACCAAATTCTTTAAAGATCCTAATTCTTCAGTCCTCATTTACCATATAAAGAAAAAAATACAAGTGGTTAAACTGTATGTCACTTGAGCCAATAGCTATTAGGTGGCATCAATACACATCCCAACACACCCATGATGTTACCTACATTCAGTTGTGGCATCTCCAGTCAAAGGTTCTCCTTCTCCACTGCTGTAAGTTGCAAATACTGAAATTTTGTATTTGGTCTCTGGCTGCAGATTTTCTATCATAGTATAAATTGCATCTCCAGGAAGACTTTTTTCTCCAGCCTCTATATCATCATAAAGAGATTTCCACGAGACCCTGTAACCGCGAACCATTCCAGGAGCAGACGTCCAATAAGCCCCAATTGATGTGTCAGTGATGTCTTTGGTAACTAAATCTCGAGGTGAACCACGTTCTACAATAGAAATTTAAAAGAGAATTACTTTCTTAGATGTCTAATAGATATTTAAATATTAGACATCCTGGTAGACATCCTGGCTTCCTAGACTCAAACTCAACTTCTCTAAAGTTGCCCTGCTCTTCAGCTGAGCACGTCCTAGCACTTTGGGAGACCAAACCAGAAGGATCACTTGAGGCCAGGAGACTAGCCTGGGAGAAATAATGGAACTTCATCTTTACAGAAAATTTTTTAAATGGCCATATATGGTGATGTGTTCCCATGAAGCCAACCTCAGGAGGCTGAGGCAGGAGGATCCTTTGAGCCCAGAAGTTTGAAGTTTCAGTGAGCTATGATGACACCATTACATTTCAGTCCAAGGGACAGAGTGAGACTCTGTCTCAAAAAATATTAATAATAACAAATTTCTTCTTTTTGAGCTATCTGCTCTGTCAACAGAACAGATTGATGGAATAAAACTTCAGAATGATAGTTGAGTCCTACCTATCAACTTTGCCCACATATGCCCAGTAAGGTTGTAAGGCCCTTCAGGAGAAGAATGACGTATACACTTAAAATATACACTTAAATTTTTTCTAAAAGAAAAAAATATGTGCAAATCCCAAAATTTTATCACACATTTCAGTCTGCCTTATGATATAGTCCATTATTCATACATATTTTTATTTTCTTAACATGATCTTTTCCTCTCTGATTTAATTTAAATAAGCTCAGTTTCAAGGTATGCTTTACAATAACTGCAACAATCTAATATCACTTGCAAACCTTCATTCCAATAATTGTTTTCTGGTGAAACTTTTACTTGTTTATGTGGTTAAAAAGGTAGAAGTACAAACTTTTAATATAGCTTAACCCTAGTGAAACTAAAAACCACCAATTCTTCTGGAAAACTTAAAAGCAATTAGTCATCAAAATAAAACACACCACTTGTTCTAGTTGATCGAAAACGTCTGCTACTAAATTTTGGCTCTTTCATTCAAAAAAATACAACTCAAATGGAAAAATATGGAAACCTCAACTTAATGGGAGGCGCAGATGTCTTCCAATAAAACCCTCATTTTCCATATTTTAAATGTAAAATAAATATACAGGTCACTTTATATTGGCTACTTTTACTAGGGTTTATGCCACGGAATGACATAAATATGAAACTATCTGCTTCCCCAGCATACATTTGTCCAGTAATTGTATATTCATGCAAATGATATATAACCCTCTTACAAGAGAATTTTGAAGGCTATTATTTTACTGGACTCAAAGAGTAAATATTAATAACCTAAAACTACTTTTTAATTAAACAATTATATTTCAGCATGAAAAACAAAGATAACAATGAATGAAAAAGAAATCTAGACGGACAAAAATCTATCATATGTGGTTGGATTTTCAGGGCAAAAAATAAATAAAACAGGAGCTGGGCAGCCTACCAGACCCCGAGCCCAAATGGAAAATTCTAACTCCATTATAAATAACTTTAACTGCTGAAAACACATCTCATCTCTGGAAGGAAATTAGTTACATATTTCACTGCAACAAAGAATACTTATTTTCAGGAACACATTGACTTTTTTCCCTCAGTAGTTGAGGCTAATTCCCATTTCAAAGTTGTCTGTAGCTGTCTTTGCTTTGGGCCTACTCCTTTCTGTTTTCTCTACCCGCAAGAATATGCAAGTACAGCTTTAAGCTGTTTGTTCATTTCTTTTATTTGGTTTGATTGTGAGGTTTTCCTGGTTTCTTAATTCGTTTTGATAGTCTCTAAGTTTTAAATGTGCAGCATTATTTTGCCTTTGCTTGATATACACTGTTTTTCCATATGTGCCTTTTCTCCTAAGTTTCCAAAATTTCAGTTGGGAAGAGCTGCAATGGAACGACCATACTTGAAAGTGATTGAATGTAAATAAGCTGAATGCTACATTAATGACATTTAAAAAAATACATAAGACAAAGTTAGCAAGAATGTGGGAAGCATCTTCCACATTAAAAGTCGGGTCATTTAAAAGCAATCATTTCAGCTTCTACTTTTCCTCAAAGCTGTGCTTCTCAGCCTATTTTTCATTCTACTTTCTACAGCATTAGATTTGTGACATTGTTTATTTCCATGACAACAGACATCAATTTCATAAACACAGGCAAATGAGTTCACTGTGAGAAAAATAATAGGAAGAGAATTGTGGGTTGAAGCAAAAATACATTCACAAAGACGTTACTGGGCTTAAAACAAAAGGCTGCTGGATCATGAGACACGTCACCCCATGGATTTTAATCAACTATGTTAACACTCTCAAGGTCTGGAAAGTTAGAACAAAACGCAGGAAGGACCTTTGCCAGGTTTATCAACGTCCTAAAAATAATCTGCAAAAGTACTTTTTAAGATGCAAATGAAAAAATCAACTAAAAACTATTCCTGAGTTCTTATTAATGCATGACAACACTAATCTGGTAAACACAGAAAAAAAATCCCTTAGAAATTATAGTTTCTGCCTCTGGCATGCAAAGGCACTATTGGCAGGCACTGGCAATACAGCATTCTGTATTTGCAACAAAAAAATATAGACTCCAAAGAAAGAAGAAAGATACTTTGATCCAGAAGCCAAGACTGGAAAAGATAAACTCCTCCATATGAGTTTTCCATATGTCAGTCAGTTTAATAAGAATATTCCTAAATATTAAGCCTATACTGTTCTCAAACACATGAATAACTTTTTCTTAAAAATAGAAAAAAAGGTAGGAGGGAAGGCTGAGTATTCTGCTGCATTATACTCAACAATTTTGAGCATTGATATACCCATGACAAATAAATTTTATCAGAATTCTTTAAAACCCTTGAATTTTTACAAAATGAGACCTTGGTTTGGCTAAACATTATATTACAAAAAATGAAGCAAACGGAATGCATGTACCCTGTGGTACAATTTGCAGAAGGCAGGCTGACAAGTGGCCGAGCTGGTCTTGGAGCCAGGTGGGCCACCACTGAGCAGGCCACCAGTGGGCTATGTCACCTCCCCAGGTTCTGGAGTTCTCAGCATCAAAGTAATGAGACGGGACCTAAACAGATGCACAGAACTGCCTGAACAGCCAAAGGCTAGTGCTTCCCAGATCAATTAAATTGGAATATGTATGGATGTGCCTAAATATTGGTGCTTTCTAAAAATCTTTTAAATCTACCCCATGGTTCTAATTCTTCTATGATTCTTTATTCCTTTCCCCATGTCTTGCTTTTGTCTTCTTTCCACTTCTCCTCTGTGAGGCCTACAGCAGCATCTATTTGGAAGTTCCGCTTGGTTAGTGTGGACGGAGACCCAAATCCTCACGCTTGCTTTCCCTTAGGAATAAGTCTTCTTCAAAATAAAGACAGGTGCAGTGAAAGTAAACTGGTCAAAATCACAGGATGCATGGCACTATGTAGGACTGCCTGATGGGTTATGTATGGCATAGGTATATTTTCATGAACAAGTCACCCCTTCAGGTAGCTGAATGACCTCAAGGCTGGTTCTCAAGGAACTGAGAAGCTGACTTAAGCTTCTCATCACATCTACCCATCCTGCAGCACATGTCGGGCGTTTTCTGCTCTCTGCTCCCCTCCTTCCTGTCTGGACAGGAAATGGCTCTCCATACACACTTGTCATTGAAGAGTTGACCATGTTTTCATGTGGGTGAGGTTCGAAGTGTTACCTGGCCAGGCATTTGCTTGGTTTATACTATACTGTAGCTATCGTCCTCAAACAAAGGAACTCCAGACATCAGTGACTACAGGGAAGGCTTAATTGGCTCGTCTTGGTTCATTT
This sequence comes from Perodicticus potto, assembly GCA_963574655.1. Classification (NCBI taxonomy): domain Eukaryota; kingdom Metazoa; phylum Chordata; class Mammalia; order Primates; family Lorisidae; genus Perodicticus; species Perodicticus potto. Next base: position 57,570 of record CAUYRH010056553.1, read on the forward strand.
GGGTTGAGTTTGTTCAGGAGTCCCTTTCTAGAGCACATAAGAGGGAACAGGAAACAGGGAAGAGTCAGACCCTTCTCCAGGGAAGGTTACTGTTCCTCAAAAGGTGAAGGCTTAGAAACCATGGGCATTGGACAGAAATCAGCTCTGGGAGAATTGTTGTCACTTTGTTACTACCTGTCCCTGAACCCAGATTCACTGCTGTTCTAACAGTGACTCCCTCCCTGAGTTCCTCCTCGTCCTCTGTCCCAGGACTTACAAATGCATGGGTGGTACTGGGGTGTGCTAAGGTTTTTTCACCTGTGTCATTGTTTTCAGTACTATTTAATTTCATAGTACTTTCTTCTGCTCTAAACTATATGCCTGCGTGCTCTGCGTCACTTGCATCTCAGGTAATTGAAATGCTAGCAATCTTTTCAATTGTCATCTGTAATGCTGATGTGCCTGTATTCTTGTGGCTTTGATTCCATCACAACCGTCTTTCCATATATCCTATTCTTACCTGTATAGTAATAGTCTAGTTATAAGGAATGACGATGCATTTCTGTCATAAATTTAAAGGTACGAAATTCTAGAATTTTGATGCTCAGCATTTCTGTGGTCATTATCAAACATGGTCACGTAAAACATATTCATAAATATTCAAAAGCCTCTTCTCTAGCGCCCACTCACTTGTGCCGCTGCTACGGGAAGTAATTTAGACAGGTGCATTTTTCACGATCTAAACATCCACGAGGGGTTGATTTTTATGCTGCTTTTTTTCCACATACTAGGCCAAAGAACTAATACCTCATTTAAGTAACTTTCCTATGTTTCCTTAGACCTTTTCCATTTGCTTTCTGAAAAGCAAATTACCATCCAATTCAAATATAATTATAACACGAATTAGCCAATGATGATAACTGAAAAATTAATCATCATGAAATAAAACTGTATTTCATCTTATAGATTATTCCAGCCAGCTTTCATTGAGTTTCACATACCACTTTCAAAAATAGAAATTAAATTGAAAATGTAATGTAAACTTTCTTCTAAATCAATTTGTCTTTTCCGTTGGAGCTCAGCTCAAAAGTCATCCAACTTTCCACAGCAATACAGAAGACCTGCTTCTGGATGACATTCATATGGAAATACTCTTGATTTATAACCAATGAATTGGAGCTATGCTCCCAAAGGACAAAGTTCGCTATTGATAAGTTATCTCAGTTACTTGAAGCTCTACACAGTTCTTAAAAAAAACTCTTAATAATTAAATTACCATTCAACTTCAAAGCCTGCTTCAGCAAAAAAAAAAAAAAAAGAAAGAAAGAAAGAAAAAAAGAAAAAAAGAAAAGAAAATCACTTCCATAATTATTATCTCTCCGATTTGATTTAGATTTTTCTCTGTCTGATAAACAAATAATTCACAGAAAAGGGAATGGGACTGTGCTGAAATTGCCTGGCAACATCAAAGTTGTTAAAGCCAGAATGTATGATTTTTCAAATTAGGAGATAGAAAATCGAGGAAAACACAGAGGCTTTGTTGACTCCATCTCAGAGAGCCCCATGTTACTCAACATCATGCAGGATTCCTGTGATAACCTCATTGTAAGAAAATGTCAACCAAGTTAGCTTGGTTTGATCTGCAGGAAGCCATTCACATCTGGGACACTGGCAGGTTGCTACGGCAACTGAAACAAAGGAAATTCGGAGAAGTCATATTTTCCTTAGACAAAAAACAACTCTCAAAAAATTTGAAGAGAGCCTTATTATTCCCAAACTGAAATTTTCATTCATTTGTAGTGAATCTCTGAATTAAAGTGGGCATTATTTATTTCAAGGTTCATAAAAATAGCTTTTCCTGTCTCTAATCACTTCTGGTGGCAACTAAGGGTTCCCTGAAGACTTGGAAGGCAGTGGCACAGATGGCGGTGTTTTAGAAGTCACGTTCTGTCTACCTACCTCAACAACAGCAGCAACGGGCATGGTTGGGGGTGGGGACAACGTAAATCGAACCTAATGGTTTGTGCTCAGATGCCTCTGAAGTTTGGGCCTGAAATAGTAATTAACTGTGCCTTTGCGATTCTGCTGCGCCTGGTACCCCAGCCAACCCCGAACCTCCCCAATGCCAATGCTAATAAATCTCTCTTCCAGGGACAAGGGAATTTGCTGATAATTGGTTGCATTTCAAAAACTGTACCAGAAAACAGATTCAAGTCAGGGATGGTTGTAGACCACACTACATACTTTTTTTACAAAATCACTTTCTTTTTGTATCGAAAGCCATAATGTGTTGAGGTAATCTGCACACTGTGAGCCCTAGGAACGCTCCTGCCTGCTGCCTCCGCGCCTCTGGACAGAAGAAACATTCCTTCAAGTTCTGCTCTTACCACCTCCTTTCCCAAGAGAAAAACAGATTAGAAAAACAGCAGCCCTCAAATGCAGTCTCCTGGCTCCGTTTCTGGGATTTCCACTCCCTGCATTTACCATCATATCCTATTCCTGTATATGGTATGTGGATCTGGCTGAGTTAATATAATAAAATGAAATGGAATAACCAGGGGCAAAAGTCTTCTATTATTTTAATTTAGTCACAACTATGCTTTCACATATTTGTCAAGTTTACCACACATAATGCAATGGGATAAATATGTTCATAAAATCAGGCTGGCAGCATTTTTTGTAATCCTTCACTGTCACAAAGAGCTTTAGTGTAAGTGGGAAAAATATTTTTGACTGTTATACTTTCATTACAAATTAAGTATACTTTTTTAAACACACCTAAAATTTGTCTAGCTTCCCTCTGTCTCAAGAAATGGTAATCAATAGCTTTTAAAAAGTATTTCGCTACTTGTACATCTTCTTTAGAGATAACTTCTGGTCAACCATGTACAAGTATGTACACTCAGACATGCGTACAAGTTGCTGGTTTTTCTATACCACATGTGCCGAGCTACAAAATTATAAACAGTTTAACTCTACATCTAATAAAATGTGTTTGCTGTAAAGTTAAAAAGTGCATTTTGTTATATAAGATTTTTAATACATTATTCCTGGAAAAGAAATGCCTTAATTTTTAGAATCAAGATTTTTGACAAAGCATGAATATAGTTTTTAAGAGCAAGAAAATGCAAACCAATTTCAGAAGATTAAAAGATAAGGTTGGAAGTAAAACTATTAAATTATTTCCAAGATACTCCTTTTAAAGAAGAAATATTCACAAATACAATCCATACTTGTGTAAAAAGTGCGATAGAAAGTTTATCCTTTTTATTTATTCATTTTTTTTTTTGAGACAGAGTCACACTCTGTCACCCTGGGTTGAATGTCATGGCATCATCAGAGCTCAGAGCAACCTCAGTCCCGTGGGCTCAAGTGATCCTCTTGCCTGAGCCTCCCAACTAGCTGGGACTACAGGCACCCACCACAACACCTGTCTATTTTTCTAGAGATGGGATCTCGTTCTCGCTCAGGCTGGCCTTGAACTCGTGAGATCAGGCAATCCACCTGCCTTGGCCTCCCAGAGTGTTGAGATCACAGGAGTGAGCCACCACACCCAGCCAGTTTATCCTTTTCAAACAGTCCTATGATCCTAGGAACAATCTAAGCTGAAAGCCTGTGGAAAGCATATCAGAAAGAGAACTTCAAAAGGTCAAAAGAAAAGGATAAACTTCTCCAAAATTCTAGAGGTTGCCCCAGATATAAAGATCTTGTGTTTTTATTGCTTGGATTATGTCTCTATAATTAAGGCAATTTCTATTTCCACTTATTTTCAAAACTTTTGTGTAACCAATCCATTATCTCTAAAATACTAAAGCTAAACAGTTGACCCTTGAACAACATGGCTTGGAACTGCACATGTGTCCACTTACATGAGGAGCGGCTGCAATCCAATGCAGAAGAGAAAGCCAGTTAGATGGGGGCCAACGATCCCCACACAGGGGTTCCTCGAGACGACCTCCGGACTCTGTGTGTGTGTGGCTTATAGAGGGACAATTCTATATTTAGATAGCAGTTCCAAAGTTAAGAAGTTATTTCTTCTTGATGAATTTTATATTTGTTTATATTTTATATATATATATATATATATATATATATATATATATGTATGTATTACTTTACAGTCTCCAGAGAATTTCACCTGCATTCTCCCATTTAATCTCCACAATGACCCTGGGTGAGAGGGAGGAAAGAGGATAATCATCCCCTCTTTAAAGACAGATAAACTGAGGTTCAAAGGAGTAAAAAAATTATTCCAAGGTCACAGAGTGAGGGAGCATCACCAGGATTCTTCAGTTCTTTATATATTTAATCTCTCATTTAAATCCTTCTCTAAAAATATTTCACGGACTATGGGGATTCAACTCTTGATTCTTTTTGATTAGAATATGATTATTCTACATATTCTTATTAATATTCTAATTAATACATATTCTAATTTATACATATTCTTATTTTGATTAGAATATGTATTTTTATTTGTTTTTAATTCTTAACTAAGTCTTAAAGTTTCTAGTCTGTAGGCCTTGTCCCTGCCAAGTACAGTGTGTATAAAACTCTCAGTTCCTGGAGCCATCACATTTCTAATATCATTGTAATTTCACATCACAAAAGATACTTCAGATCCATTTTCTTCCTATAATCTTTTAAGACAAGTCACATAACATATGATGATAAAGAGAAGGAAAACTAGTGCCCAGGAGCCCATTTAGGCCCTGAAATATAGAACCGAGTCAGTATCATCATAGTCATACACAAAGGTTGTATCCATGCTCACCGTGGTTAAATTAAATTTGCGCTTCTCTCTCTTACACTACTTAGTAGTTGTGGTGAGTCTGCCCTAAGCCGCAATTACATCACAGAAGATCCTGAGAAACATGAAGCCCTCCGACAACTCTAGAGAACCAGGGAAACAGCTCCATCCTTGATGCTTCTTGCTAAGTCCTATACTGCAATAGCTTTGAACATCTAACATGAACTGAACTTTAGTGGTCACTCAGAAAATAAATGAACATGGCTCGGCACCTGTAGCTCAAGCGGCTAAGGCGCCAGCCACATACACCAGAGCTGGCAGGTTCAAATCCAGCCCAGGCCCGCCAAACAACAATGACAACTGCAACCAAAAAATAGCCAGGTATTGTGATGGGTACCTATAGTCCCAGATACCTGGGAGGCTGAGGCAAGAGAATCACTTAAGCCCATGGGCTGGAGGTTGCTGTGAGCTGTGATACCATAGTACTCTACCCAGGGTGACAGTCTGAGACTCTATCTCCAAAAAAAAGAAAGAAAGAAAGAAAGAAAATAAATGAACAGAAACCTGGATTATCACATTTCTCAAGCTATTATGAATGTTTTCACAAAGGGTGAATGGAAAAAGCATGTGAATGAAAGTCAGAAAATGGGTCCTGGATAACAGCACCAACTGAGTAACCTTGGACAGTCCTAAACCTTCTCTATCCATAGATGTGCCTGCTGCTCTGAATGCCACACTTCTCTCCCTTCAACCAACCCATGGCGCTATAAACACATTTCTATTACTTTATGCACTCATCTCCCTAGACTACTTATTCCTAATCAAGTTTAATTACTTCAGTTGCTTACATTCTGCATCTCTGAATAACAATGTTATTGTTGTTTTTCAATATAAATTCCTCTCAAGAGAAAGAATTATAGTCCAGGTGCTGTGGCTCACACCTGCAATCCTGGCATTTGAGGAGGCCAAGGCAGGAGGATCACTTGAGCCCAGGAGTCCAAGACCAGCCTGAGCAACATAGTGAGATCCCATCATCACCAAAAATAACAAGTAAAATAAGAGCCATTCTTAAACAAAAAGAGAGGGAGAAAAAAACATACATTTGTAGGTTTCATTCTCTAAAAGCATCTAAAGCTTCCTAAATGAAGAATCACAAGTAAGCTCAGAGATTTCCATAAAAAGAACAATTACCTTCCAGTGTTGTTCCTTCTCCAGGAAGGGCGTCTCCAGCACCCGATGAATACAAGGCCGTCACAGTTAAGGCGTACCGTGTCCCTTCCTCCAACCCTGTCAGCACGGTACTGGTGGAACCTCCCTCCACAGTGACCTCTTGAGTTTCACCTCCTGCCACAGGGGTGTATGTGACAAGATACTGTTTCACTTTTCCTGGTGCTTCACTCCAAGATAACTTCATAGTTGATGTCGTAGGATCAGAAACTCTTAAGTTCCTTGGATTCCCTCTAACTTCATTAAAAACACAACAAGGACATCAAAACCCATTATTTAATAAACTGACTTGCGAAACACTTTACTGTACATATGCATGACAGCAAATTTATATCCCACACGAGACTATGGCCATTTTAACTCTTGACTAGCCAACAACGTTTCAGCATTTCTAAATTGGACTCTCCACACTAGTAGAAACAAAGCAAAAAGACAACCGGTTCCTTTTCCATGAAAATCTTACACATAAAATCTTTCATATCAGAATATTTCCTGTAGAACACCTTCCCTAAATTTTCCCTTAACGGATGGAAACAAGGGAAAACAAGACACTTATAAAACTTGTACATGCTGATGAGTGTTACAGTGTAGATTTTAACTCGTCTAGGAAATCTTCAGTAAATACAGTGTAGTTCTGTGAACATCTGTAGGTAACAGCCCAGAAATAATGCTGATATGATAAAAATAATAAATGCTTAAAAAAAATGATGCTGTCCCTATGAAAGAAAAAAAAAGCAAGAGAAGAAATAGCCTGAGACCGAGCCTGGGACAATGCCCAGGGGCGTCCTATCACTTTGCAATTACGCTGTCTGGCATCTCATGACTTTATTTGCAGATTGCCTGTGTGATCTCTGCAGAGGCTCAAGGCAACACACCCTATGACACTCTCTACTGAGCACACAGCAGTCAGCCAGGCTTACTCCAGTCAACAGGAAGATAAAGACTTTCTGAGTCATTTTATACTATCTAGCACAAAGATCTCCAGCAAGAAAGAGAGCGAGATAATGAATTCCTAAATGAAGAGAGAAGGAAGAAAGCAAGTGGAAAGAGAGAGGTTCTCCAACAGGAAAAGCTAATGGCCGAGATGCAGAGAGAGAGAAAGGGAGAGTGAAGCAGAGGAAGGAGGGAGAGAGAGGAGGGGGAGGAGGGGAGTGAGGCAGAGGGAGGCGGGGGAGTGAGGCAGAGGGAGGCGGGGGAGTCCGGAGGAGGGC
>CAUYRH010056555.1:0-44977 GCA_963574655.1 Perodicticus potto
TGCAACCAAAAAATGGCCGGGCATTGTGGTGGGCGCCTATAATCCCAGCTACTTGGGAGGCAGAGGCAGGAGACTCGCTTGAGCCCAGGAATTGGAGGTTGCTGTGAGCTGTGATGCCACAGCACTCTACCCAGGGTGACAATTTGAGGCTCTGCCTCAAAAAAAAAAAAAAAAAGAAGTTTTGATAGGAAAAAGCTGAGGGATGGACATAAAGGGATAAATAGCTGGAGCGAAACAGGCAACGTTGATATTTAATGTATCCTTAAATGTTACTGACTGCTCGCTATACGCCAAGCATATATACACACTTTTAATTCTCAAGACAATGCTGTGAAGCAGCTGCACTTTAAACCGGACAAACACACAAGGAAACAAACAAACCCAACAGCTCATCTCCACGAAGTGCTGGACTCTGCCCCTTACCGTCACCTGAACACAGCCCAGGGGTCTCTCTAGAAGAGATTCCAGCCGCCTTTCATGCATCTCCTCAGTATCGCTTTCATTCTTAAATATTGCGTACTCTATTTTTATATTTAAATGAAGTAAATAATTTTCTTTCTTGCTTAAGCAGAAAAACGTAGGGGAAAATGAGACCGCTGGGTTGTTAAAACCTTTGAGCCTCGGGCGGCGCCTGTGGCTCATCGAGTAGGGCGCCCACGCCATATACCAAAGGTGGCGGGTTCAAACCCGGCCTCAGCTGAACTGCAAAACAAAAAAACAGCTGGGTGCTGTGGAGGGCGCCTGTAGTCCCAGCTACTCTGGAGGCTTGAGGCAGGAGAATCGCCTAAGCGCAGGAGTTGGAGGTTGCTGTGAGCTGTGTGATGCCACAGCACTCTACTGAGGGCGATAAAGTGAGACTCTGTCTCTACAAAAAAAAACCTTTGAGCCATGTGTTCTCAAGCCAAGTGTTGAATGGCTAGGACAGCGTCACATGTGTTTTCTTAGGAGTAAGGTCTTTCTAGGAGCTCATGAATGTTGAAGCATGAATATATCATACAGAGGCAACCAGGGCAATTCTTGATTCAAAGTAGGATTTTTGTATTATTTCAAAATATTAAGGGGGTACAGATGTTTTGTTACATGGCTCGAGTAAAGACTATAAATGTGCCCACCCCCAGAAGGGGGGTTGCCCTGCCTCTCCTCACCCACCCCTAGTGTAGATTTTTCTTACCCTTTAGATTGCTAGCTACACAATCTGAATTTACTCATTAACTGCAAAGTATCAACTTTGGCTTTGAATGTGCAGATGGAGCCTTTAAGCGAGATCTTAACTTTTAAGATATTTGACCTTCAAGGCCTTAAGAAGACCTGGTACAAAGGGTGACACAGAAGACATTTCACAATGATGGACCTTTACGTTATTGTTTAATTCAATCCAAATATCTCAGTCTTTACTGGGGTTTTTCCTACTCCTCAGTTTTTGTAATTGCTATAACTTTACGATTTTATTCTATTCACTAATCACATGTGTGGCTGAGCTATCAGTGTTGCCCCAAATATACATTATTCTCTCTTCTTCCTCAAAGAAAGAGAACCCCTGAGTCTCGGCCGGTTTTCCAGAATAAAGACTGTATTTCTTAGCGTTCCTTGCAGTCAGCTGAGGTCATATGAATAATTCTAGCAAATGCAATGGCAGTGGAAGTGAGGACCATGTGTGCCCTTTCTGGCTTTCCCAGCCACCTTTGAAAAGGAAGTGAGCTTGAAGTGAAGGCTTCACACAGCAAGGCCACAGCCTGGGAGTCTCTGTCACTTGGGAAAACTCTTCCATTCCGATCAGGGCCAGCCGCCTTCACACTTCTAACACATAAAACATGTATTTCCAGCTTGTTTAATCTGCTTTCTTTTTAACTTGCAATCAAAACAACTTATCTTAAAACAATACACAATTTATTATCTCATTTGATCTTCACTGCTTGTAAAGTATCTCAACAAAACCACCAGCATAGGTTAATTTCAGAGTTCTAGCAGTGCTGGCACAGACGCGCAGCTCCCGTGACCAGACACTGTTGAGCTGTGATTGCTGATGAAGCCCCTTACTGGTGAACATTTCTCCCACTTTACATGGTACAAAATGATTGTCCTTCATTCCGAATAGTATCTGACAATATACAGTTCAGCATATTTTGCAGGTGAAACAGTCTTTGATATAGTTGAATATACTGCTTGCCTACCTTACAAAGTTTTCCAAAACTGTTATCTGTTTGAATGACATGGGAATTACTTCACATGCAAAAGTCTAGGGTTTGAGATTCTCAGATGAGGAAGGTGGAGTGGAGGAATTTCAAGGGTCATCCTTCAGGATGAAGGAGGCTCTGGCACCCGCAGACCCCAGGCAGCTACTGAGCCCGCCTTACGGAGGGAGAGGCTCCTTTGGTGGAGGAGATCCCTGAAGGCACAGAGCCAGGTCCCAAGGGGACAGCTCAGCCAGCTCTGCCACTGGCCATGTGGCATTTGAATGGAGGGGCTGTGATATTTTGTCTCGATGCCACGGCCAGTTATGTAGATAAACCACTATGAATTAAACTTTAATCAAGTGTTTAGCCAAGTTCAATCCAACCTTAGCTCTATAAAGCCAGCTATGCCTTTACCCCAACTTTTCATCTGGTAAACAATTTACTGAAGTTTGGAAGATTCTAGATGAATTTTTTTCTAATTTTCATATGATATAACAAAAAGAACAATAATAAGTGCTTTCCTAATTTTACATACATTTTTTAAAGTACTTTAAAGTTTGAGTTTTGAGAGATGTATACTTAAAAGCCTTTGAAAAAAGTGATTGAATAACTATTTCCTTTTTGGATGGAGAAACAAATTTTCCTTTTACTTAAAGAAAAAAAAAAAAGAAAGAAAGAAATCACATTTGGGAGGCAGCCACCAGGGACAGTTTCACTTGGAAAGAGACTTTTTGAGAAAGTTCCAAGTGACTGAGAAAAGAGAATTATAATGGAATTTGCACCACAACTTTTATTCTGACAGAGGGCCTATTCATCCTATGGAATTCTTTTAAAATCACTGACCTGAACAATATGCTTCTGAGAATGTTTTCCTGCTTAGCTTATAAAGATATTATTATGTATCTATGATATAATCACGAGAAAATGTTCCCTCTGGGGCATTTGTTGTTTCTCTAATTAGCACAGTTGATTGTAGAATTGATACACTTCAAGGTATAACAGGAAAGTAGATATAATCTTTTAGCAAACTGCACCTTCTGTTTTCATACTAAAATTTGTTTTTATATATAATAATTCTATCAATTAAAGAACAGCCTATAAACAGACCTTTTTAGTTTAAAAGGGTGAGAATTACGGTAATAAGGTCAAAATAATGATTCCCATATTATTTGTGATGTTGACATCAAGACAAATCTATTTTCAATTATAAACCCTGATTATAATTTCTGATTCAAATTATATTCTCTGATCTCAGTTTTCTTCCTGTGAATTGGAGCTAGAAATACTCCTTGTCGCTAAGGACTGTTTCAAGGACGTGGACAAAGGATGTATCTGAGGGGTCTACGTGGGGCTTATATCCAGTAGTGTTATTTTAGAATCCATGAAATTCTAAAGCCCGTAAATAATAGAAATACATATTTTATTAATAGTGCTTCTCATTATTTTAGCTGTGAAACTGAAGAACAACTCTGTAAAGTCCACCAGCTGAGAACACCTAGGCTTTAACTGTCACCCAGGTCTTCTCAATTATTCAAACTATTTGGGAAGAGCACAGATTAGGTTAATGTAAAACAGCCATGAAACGAAAATGTATTTACATTTGTCTTTGAAATGTATTTGGTTCTTACATTTGAAAATTGGTGTGTCTGGTGGCCTGATACTCACTTCAAAGAAAATGGGGAGGACAAACCAGGAACTAGGGTTCAGGCACAGAGAAAGATGTCCAGCTCCTCCCAATCCAGCTCTTCCCTGAACACAGGCAATGGCTGGAAAAAAAGAAAAAAAAAAAAAAGAAGTCTGCTTTTTCCTTAACAGATGAAAAATTTGTGCTCTCTCAAAACTTCCTTAGAGTAAGGAGGTGGCTAAGCATTTGAGCTGCAAAGGGCTTCTCTGCATGCAAACTAAGCAGAGGAAATTGAAATGTCTAAAAAGCTGCAATTAAGCAAATGCAATAGTAACTGCATTGAACTTGAAAGCAAGCTGATTATTATGGACAATCCCACATTCCGATAAACCACCCAAAGACAATACTGATTAACATTAAGGGCAGTGTGCTTTGAATATTTATGAGGCATAGAACTGAAAATACCAAAACAAAGCCTCCACCATTGATTTTATTATTTATTTAGAGATAGTAATTTATTTTTAACTGAGCTTCTAAAGAGCTGATGTAGTTATAACATCAAGTTGGAAGGATTTTTCTTTTCAGAGAGAAGCAGCACTTCTAGGAAATTTTCAGATTCTTTTATTTTAGATAAAATATTTAATGCAAAATTTGAAATCAGATAGAAATTAATTTAAGTAAGACACATTAAAATGAACTTAAATAATAATAAAATCTGCTTTGGATTTTAAAAGCCACACATAAGTCTCTGACTAACAAAAGTGAAATTCTTAAAGGAGAAGGTGGCATTTTAGTAGAACAAAGATATCAAATCTGATCTTTAGAAACCACAGAGATTGTAATGTGACTGTTTTTGTTTTTTTAACATATCAATTATGCTATGGCACTCTACCCAGGGTAACAGTGAGACTCTGTTGCAAAGATTAATTAAATAAACAAACAAATAAATGAATCAAAACAAAGCCAAAAGAAAAAGATGCTGTCTGGGGCTGCAGTCCTAGATTGGGTCGGGATGACCCATGTCCAAGGCGCCTCACTGATGTGGGTGTCAGAGGGAGGCATTACCTCTTTGTCACGGGGGCTTCTCTTTGAGACACAGCACCTGGTTTCTCTCAGAAGAAGTGATCAGGAGAGAACAAGGAGGAGGCTGCCCTGCCTCTGATGACCCTGACCTCTCACCATATACAAAACTTAAAGATGGATAAAGACTTACATGTAAGGATGCACCTATAAAAATTCTAGAGGAAAACATAGGAAAAACTCTTCTAGATATCAACCTAGGCAAAGAATTTATGACGAAGACCCTAAGCAAACGTAACGACAATAAAAATAAATAAGTCAGACTTAATTAAATGAAAAAGCTCGTTCACAGTAAAGGAAATAACCGTGAGTGAACAGGCAACCTGCAGCTTGAGAGAAAATACCCCCACACTGCACATTCAACAGAGGACTAATGACAGAGGCGACAAAGAGCTCAACCACGTCGGCAGCAAAATCACAGATAACTCCACCAAAACGTGGGCAAAAGACAGCAGAATTTTTCCAAAAGACAAATGGCCAATAAACATGAGAAAATGTTGAACATCACTAATTCTCAGGGAAATGCAAATTAAACCCACAATGAGATACTACCTTACCCTTATCAGAATGGCCTGATAAAACAGAACAAAAAAAAGATGTTAGCATGGATGCAGAGAAAAAGGAATATTTGTAAATTGTTGGTGGGACTGCAAATAAGTACAACACCTTTAAAGAATAGAATGTAGATTCCACAAAGAAACAAAAATAGGCCAGCAATCTCATTACGAGGTGTCTACCCAAAGGAAAAGAAGGCGTTTTTATGAAAAAGACACCTGTGTGCAAATGTTGCTCACGGCACAATTCACAACTGCAAATGGATTCATGAGTGACCATCGATTCATCAGTGGATAAAGAAAATGCGGTAAATCTGGAAAGTATCCAGCCATGAGTATGAAGAATAGAGACATCTGTGGCCGTACTTTCCGGACAGCCCTTACTTAGACCTAGAGCCATAAAAATGAATGAAACAATGTCTTTGGCAGCAACTTGCACGGAACTGGAGAGAAGCATCGTGAGTGAAGCATCTCGGGAGTGGAAGAGCAGACACCACATGTGCTGGGCACTGAGCGGGAGGTCAAGGGGAGCCCGCGGTGAGGGAGGAAGCCTGTCTGGCACAGTGAACCCTGTCTCGGTGACAGGCACACTGAAGGCCTGAAGCCCTGACTTCAGCATTGTACAATGTCTCTGTGTAATGAAAACATGTTTACTTCTTTCATATTTTGAAATTAAAAAACCCCATATAATCTCTATAGAACATGGCAGAGCCATGGATGCGGTAATGTGACCCCAGTAGTGTCTGTGCCATTTCCCAAGCTTATTTGGCCACTGAACTCATTTGTGTATCAAATAGATTATTTTGAAGAATTGGCGTCTCATTGAAGACACTTTGGCAAACACTGGCTTAATAGCTATCACAAAAAAAAGTGCTGGGGGGTGCCAAAAACAACGTATACACAAGCTAAGCTATCTTGTCAGAGGTAAAATTGATCATTCCCCAAAAGTGTACAAATTACAGGTAAAAATGGATGTGTCCACATGTCCAGGTACACTTGGCCTGTAATGGTACCTTCAATTCGACTTTGAAAAGTAATATGTAGATATTCTTAAAATGTGTAGGTATCTCTTATATTCCCTTATATATCTCTTAAAATGTGCATGCATGTTTGGTCCCCCTTCATATGTTTCTTCAATATATAATATTGTTAGCTTTTAGTGATTACAAGTCATCCTGATCTTGGTGCTACATAGAGATTTGCTGGGTCTTGGAACAATCAATGTTCAGCTTTGGCCAGTGAGTGTTCATTGCTATCTTCTGTGTGCCAGTCACCACACTAATAGTTGGCTACTTAAGGGCAAATAAGAAATTGTCCTTGTTCCTGATGAGCCAAAGATGAAGCACAAGACAGAACGGTTACCATGTGGCAATGGCAGAGACGTGCAGTGTGAATCTCATGCTTTGCACAGTTGCAAATGATGTTTGCACATTACTCATTTACTCCCCCATCTTTTACAGATGGGGAATCTGAGGCTGGGAGAGGTCAGATAACTTACTCGAGCTTGCACAGCTGCCAAATGTCAGATAAGGGACTCACGTCAAGGAGGTTCCGACCGCCAAGCCCAGCTCCTAGTGTCCCAGATAGGCCCTGCTCAGTGCTGCACTGCCAGACGCTGCAGGGACAAAAGGAAGCTTACAAAGAGCTCTGAGCTGGGGCCTAGACCGAGTGTCACTGCGGAGGCGACGTCTGACCCAGCTCTTACAGAGTAACCAGGAATTGTCCGGGAGGAGAGGGGAAAGGCGGCAGTTTCGGCCTTAGAACTCAACGCACCCAAAGGCATGAAGCCAGTCTGCAGCTTAGAGAAGGCAGGTATGAAGAGAGGCCCCAGGGGTGGCAGAGGCTCTGGGAGATGAGGCTGTAAAGCCAACATTGATTCCTCAGGAAGTAATACACAGAACCACGTGTTACTTCGCTGTTGTCTGCGGATGTTTCAATTAATATTCTCCTCTGCCAAGAGTGATTCACGGAGCTGGGAACATCTGGCTGGGACAGTCTGACTATGGGGTGTGGTGGGCACTGCCATGCACCACCCCGAACCCCTGTCAGGGTGACAGCCTATGGGGTTGTGTTGGCTGAAGACAGTACCTCACCCAAGGCCATGCCCCTTCCCCAGGACACTTGTTCCCAATGACCGATTGGTGTTGGGGTAGAAAGGCCGGCTTTTCACCACAAGTTAGGACAGCAGCTTCAGCAGTCAGCCTGGTGTCAGAGACCCCGGGGGAGTCAGTGGAGGGGACTGCGGCACAGCCTGCTCTCCCTTTCCATCTTTGCCCATCTACTCTGCAGGCAAGGATCCTCAAATGCTTCAGAATAAACCCTCCTGGATTCTAAGCTCAGTCTCAAAGGCCACCTCCTGGGGAGGCTCATCAGTGACAGTGGTGCCTGAATGGCTGAGAAGGCAGACTCAGGGACAGAATTTGGAAGTCTTTGCCTGAGCAGGTGGTGCCCAGGTGCCTCTGGTCCAGCTAGCAGCACTGCTGTTAACACCTCCACCACTGGTGACTCCGGGGAGAAGTGGTGGCCTGCAGGAGCAGCGGATGGGAAAAGGTACGGGAAGAGCCAAGGGCAGGCGGGCCTGGCCAGCTGTTCCTAAGCTACAGTGACACTCGGGAAAGAAGAATTACTAGTAATAGTGACTAATTCACAAAAAGCTAAAACCGACTGAAAGCTAATTGTGAAAGCCAGGACGCCTCTCCATGGCAGCATAAGCAGGCCTCAGCTGCCCGAGGCGGGGAGGCGGGGAGCTGAAGTCGGATGCAGGACGGGTCAAGCCCTGAGTCAGGAGACCCACCCTGCAGAGATTCAGGCAGTGACTCTACCACACAGAGGGACATCTGGATTAGTGTGCTGGAGAATCAGGAACTCCCAAATTTCTTGGAACCCCCTGAGCTTGAAACAGGGGCAGACCCTTCCCAACTAGGGACCAGCCCACCACCTCACCCACTGCTGGGCTGTGGCCAGGATTCTGCCACGGTGTCACCCAGCCCAAGACATGATGAGGGACCCAGGTGAGCTGTTGGGAACCAGGTGGGGGTGCGCACCCTGGACCCTGTGAGAGCTTCATGGGGGTGCAGGGTGGGGTAAGGGGCTCAGGGTGATGGCACAAGCACGCTGCTAAGATGACCCCCAGGAAAGTCTGTGGGATACCTCAAGTTGCCGTGATGGGTGGTGTGGGAAGGGATTTAAGAGCTCAGGATAAAGGGCACGTTGGGTGGGTACAAGGACGGGCCAGAAAACCACCAGGGACTCTTGATCTGCAGGAGGCCTGTGTGACAGTGACGATTCACCTGCCGTGCAAGAGCCATGCTAGTAAGAGGGTACCAACCCCACTAACCAGGTCAGAGTGGCTGTCTGTCCCCTGGGGCCAGGGCTGATGGTAGGAGATGCCACCTCAACAGCAGTGGGGTGAGGAGACCCCCAGGTAGACGGGCAGAGTGATAAAGGCAGGAAGGGTCCCCGCACAGAACGGGACAGACGATCCTAAGGACAAAATAGGGGGCGGCCAACATGGTGCTGCTCAAACCATAAAATGAAAAGAACAAAGGGTGGATGGTTCAGAGGCTGAGGGCAGGCACCCAGCTACAGTGTTGCTGAACTGGAGTCACTTTTTGAGCCTGGTACCCAGTGACCAAAGAAGCAACAAAGTCCCAGGAAGAAGGTCCCTGCATTTCCACAGCAAATGAAGACGGCAATATCTCCTTGCCCATCCCTGATGACATCAATGGCCACTTACTGGGGCCAGGGGACACTGAGTCCCAGAGGCACAAAGCATTGCTTCAGGCCCCTGTTACATGTGGCCCCACGGGGACAGGTGACAAATGAAGTCCTGGCCCAGGTCTGGCTCCCAGGGGGTCTGCTGGAACTTCAAACCTCCAACCCCAAGTGGTTCTTTCTGTCCCCAAATGCTTACCTAGAGCAGGCAACTTGGCAGCTGGCTGACACCTGCCTTGGTCCCTGGACCTGTAGGGTCAGAGCTGTCAAAAAGGCCAAGTGGAGGTGCCCCAAACTACCACCATCCCCAGCCAAAATAGTGACTCACAGACAGCACTGCATCCCAGGGAAGGGCACCACGGGAGGGAAAGCACGTCGAAGCAGGGAAGACCCCCTCCTGAGGTCAGCACGCACCCGATGTGTCACTTCAGGGGCTGGACGGACATAGGGTGTTTTGTCTCCACAGCCTTGAAGCTGAAGAAATGATTACAGTGATGATTTCATTACAGCTGTTATAACCAAGTCTATGACGGCTAAACGATTTGGAAAATCCTCAAAACTTTTTTTTTTTTTGCTGTTTTTTTTTTTGGCTGGGGCCAGGTTTGAACCTGCCACCTCCGGTATATGGGGCCAGCGCCCTTCTCCTGAGCCACAGGCGCCACCCTCCTCAAAACTTTTTTTAAATGGAATTTTGCCTGCGTATGTTGTCTCTATAGTTACTTGGGGAAAAAAACCCATTCAATTACAAGTTTTAATAATGTTTGCTAAAAAACAAGCTTTCCATTTTTAGAGAAAACTATTTTCACTGAGTGTTTTGTGTATGCAGATGGTGTAACAGTTAATTTTTAGGTGTAACTGTTAATTTTTTTGGTACATAATGACTTCAGTTACTAAAATGCGGAAGCTAAGGCTGACCTTAGAAAAAATGAAATGGACACCTCCGGCCACTGTCCTCCCATCCTCCGGCCACCTCTCTTCTTTTCCCACCCTGACTTGCCGTCAGTGACTTTACTTCGGTGCTTCCACGCTGTCTCAGAGTGTCCTTAAAACCGAGGACACTGGGCCATTTGGCCTTTGCTCCGTTACCCTTTTGGAAGAGGATTTACTTTTTGTTGCTGATGGTTAAAAAACAAAGCTTAAAATGGGCAGAATTTAAGAAACTAATACCCGAAGCAGACATTTTGATCTCCATGGGCTAAGTTTTTGTGATTTCAGTGGAGTGACCTTTCTAGGCTACTCATAAAAGGGCAGATTTGGTTCCTTAGCCATGTCACTTCAGACAACGTGGTGACAGTGAATAGCAGGGATTCTCAGAGGGGACAGATGTACCGTCTGGTGTGGCCCTGCGCCCATAGCCAACTCAGGGCCGGGCAGCGGTGATGAGAAGCACAGGGCTGCTGTCAGCAGTGTGGTTCCCAGGGGCTCACAGACACTCCTGGGCTTCCCACATGCACCCTGGGTGGACAGGGCCTGTGCAGCCCGGGCTGTGTTCCAGCTGTCTCCTTAAAGGGTTAAAGATCTCAAGAGGAATCCAGGGCAGTTATATGGAACTATTTATATGTCAACCATTTTTCCTTCTGAAACATATAAGCAGAAAGCCATAAGATTAACACTGAACTCTTTTTGTGTTACTACAGTGGTTTGTAGCCAGGCGGGTGGCTCAGCCCGTGATCCCAGCACTCTGGGAGGCCAAGGCAAGAGGACTGATTGAGCTCAGGAGTTTGCGGCCAGCGCGAGCAAAAGCAAGACCTTATCTCTTCTAAAAAGCAGAAAAACTAACCAGGCGTTGTGGTAGTCCCAGCTACTCAGGAGGCTGAGGCAGGAGGATCACTTGAGCCCAGAGATCTGAGGTCGCCGTGAGCTATGATGCCACAACACGCTACCCAGGGAGACAGAGTGAGACTCTGTCTCGAAAAAAACAAACACAGTGTGATATACTAGTTTGAATTAAAAGAGTTAATGTGTGCAAAGAACTTAGCTGCAGGCAACATAAAAGAATCTGGATGATACTCAATTATTTTTGACATCGAATGAAAAATACTTTGGTCGCAGACTGTGTGTGGGGGACATAGAGCAGCCAAGTTTCGTGGTCAGCATGGTGCTTTCAACCTGTAAAACCGGTCGGCAACATTTACAAATTTGGGGCGTTACTACACGGATTTAATTGCTGGGTTTACTGCCCCAGGCGGCAAGGCCGGCGAGCACCTCCCGTGGCCTGGTCCCCGGCCTGCCATGTCCCTCCCTCTCCCATCGCCCACACCGAGGCAGGTGCCAGACGCTACATCTGAGGCATCCATGTTATTATCTCTTTTCATAATCGCCCCGTCTTTTTCTCCTTGTATTTTCTTCAATTTTCCCATTTCAGTTGGCATGTCCATAACAGAGCACAATATTTACAAATTGAAAGGGACTTTATAGAGCTGTTGTGTCACTTCCCTCTTTTTGCTTCTGTGGTTGAGAGATTCCCTCCTCACACAATCTGGGCTGAGCAAGGGCTACAGTCCTTGGAAACTCACCCTCCTGGGAAGAGTGTGTGGCCTCCTCGCCCAGGAACCTCACTGGCTTTTCTGGGTTTGGTCATTGTTGGGAGTATAATTTCAGTAGTTCCAGTCCAGTGTTATACAATCACATAACTACAGTCCAGTCCACCACAGAAACCCAATCTGAAGCTCCCCCTGTAAACTTTGGGGGCCTGGGCGGTGCTGTCGTCACCCATATTCCTCATCACCTTCCCCGTTCCTTGCCCCCCAGCAGCTGTTTCTGACCTGGGAGAGTTGGGCCAAGGGGTTGAGGACATGGGAAGGGAGACAGCCACTCGGCCCTGGTGGCCTCTGGGAAGTCTGAAGCTCACAGTTGATTCTCTCTCAGCCAAGGCTACCTCTGGGTCCTCGGTCACCTGCCACCACCTTGACACAGGCAGCTATCTGACTCCCCCATTAGGGCAGCACTGCCCTCCAGGCTGTCACTTAGCCTCCCTTAGTACCCCTCTGAGGCAACCCCATGCAGCCTGCCTTTCACAGTGGTCCACACCTGAGCCCCGCGGGTGGAGTTCTCAGCCTTCCTCATCCTGTGACTAGACACAGCCCCAGCCTTTACACTCACAGTTCTCACCGTGTCACGCTCATCCCTGTGTCTCCGAACACCAGGGACGTATATGTAAGTTCTCTGAGAGGCCCTGGAAGTCCGGTCACTTGTGTTGAAGTACAATCCAGCTGTCTTTCCATAGAAATTCTCTCCCCACTGCATCTGGCTCAGCTGGAAGATGCTGCTGACCAGCTTGAGCCATCCCCTTGGAGGCCCCACAGGTGGTCTAGGACTCAGAGTCCAGTAGCTCAAAACCTGTCCCTCACTCCCGGGAACCTGTTCCTCCTTCCCAGGAACCTGTCCCTCACTCCCGGGGACCTGTCCCTCCTTCCCAGGGACCTGTGCCTCACTCCCGGGGACCTGTGCCTCACTCCCGGGAACCTGTGCCTCACTCCCGGGGACCTGTCCCTCACTCCCGGGAACCTGTCCCTCACTCCCGGGGACCTGTCCCTCCTTCCCGGGGACCTGTGCCTCACTCCCGGGGACCTGTCCCTCACTCCCGGGGACCTGTCCCCCATTCCCAGGCGTCGCTGCCTCTGCGGGAACTGCAGCAGAGACTCGTCTCATCACTCAGCCTCACTGGCCTCCTGGCTCAGGCTCAGCACTGTGCTGGAGCTAGTTGTCAACCATGGCAGTTTAAATGATATAAAATGGCAAATAAATAAATTACATTAAACAGAAATGTTGCAAACACTCACTTCTAATTATGCTACTTCGTTTTGCTCCTATTGTGCTCTTGAGATCATCTGTATCTGTTGTATCCGTATGATGAAAGTATTACGTGGTGCTGCCTCTGCACATTTCCGACTCTGGGTTCAGAGACACAGCCTGGTAGCTTCATGGTGACTATGGTGGAAGAATTGACCCTAAGGAAATGGGCAAATGAAACAAACCAGGTTCCTCCCACCCCCACATCTGTTGTTAAACATTTCCCAATTCCCCAGCTCATCTGCTCCTCTAAGGTGTTAAGGACCAGCCAGACAGCAGATCCTCCAAGGTGAGGCAGCTCATTTCCATTTAAAAGAGACTTTTTTTTTTTTTGAGACAGAGTCTTACTTTGTTGCCCTTGGTAGAGGGTGTCATAGCTCACAGTAACCTCAAATTCTTGGGTTCAAGTAATTCTCTTGCCTCAGTCTCCCAAACAGCTGGGACTTCAGGCACCCGCCACAACGTCTGGCTATTTTTAGAGACAGGGTCTCAGTCTGGCTCAAGCTGGTCTCCAACCTGTGAGCTCAGGCAATCCACCCGCCTTGGCCTCCCAGGTGCTGGGATTACAGGCGTGAGCCACCACGCCTGGCTAAAAGGGATGTTTTGTAAGTGGCAATGCTTTCTGGGATCAATAGATTCAGCAAGTTCAAACAGAGAGTGTCTCACTCCCCAGGACTTGAAATTCTTGGGAGATCAAACTGGTTCCTCTTCACAGGTATCCACCCTTAAACCATTTTCAAGCACAGTCTGAGATTAGAGAAAGAAGCTCCTGTAGTTGCACGCCTTTGGCAGCCCACATCCTAAATGCTTTTGCAAACAGGCCTCACCCAATTTTTCAAATTGTTCTGGGCTACATTTAATAGATGATGAGAATAATGACTTTCAAATATGGCACTGTACAATTAGGTCACTGGCACAACTTAGACGCTCTGAGGAGCCGAGCCGAGGAAACCACACAGAGATATCTGCAGGAAGAAGTGGAACACAGAGGTCGGAACTGGCATCTACACAGTCAAGACGTGTCAGACGTGAATGACGCTGGAGGAGAAGCGCCCGGCTCCCTGTGCAGGAGGATGCATCTGAGCGCCAACGAGCTTTCCATTCTCTCGCCAGTGGGCTCAGGGAACAGCGACAGCACATGCTTCTCAGGAGGGCGGAGAGCGTAAGGACGCACACTCTAAAAGGGGAGTCTCTTCCACAAACTTTAGAAGGAATAGGTCGACCTGCTGGCTGCTGCTGAGAATAGGAGAGATTTTAAAGAAAATAGATGTGAGGGTGCAAGTCTGAGGGGCCTCCCTTGCGAGAGGGGCTCCCGCCTGCTCTGCCCCAGGTGCTAACACATCTGGGTATTTGAACCGGGAAGTATCTTTTCCATCTGCCCTCCAAGAAATATTCCCAGGTAACAGGTGTGGCCACGCTCCTTCTGACCCATCGCTCCTGCAGGTAACTGGCTGCTGCATACTCTGACCACCACCTCTGCACAGCACCTCCTGCTACACAAACTCACACACACTGTTACAGGAGACAGGTGTTTTCAGCTCTCTCTCTCTCTCTCTGGCAAGACCTGAGGGAGCAGCCTTCGAATCTGGCAGAGGCAGGGAGAAAGGACTTGCACTAGTTTTCTATTGCGGTGTAACAAATTCCCACACACATTGCTGCTTACAATAATACTTTCTATTTCAGTTTCCGTGGATCGGAAGTCCCGGCTGGGTTCTCTGCCAAGGTCTCATAAGGCCAAAATCCAGACATTGGCCACACGGTGATTCTCATGGGGAGCTTGGGGTCCTCTTCAAGTTCGTTCAGACTGTTGGCAGAATTCAGTAATTTGTGTTTGTAGGACCCAGGCCCCAGTTTCTTGCAGGCTATCAGCAGGGGCCACTGACAGCTCCCACAGATGTCCGTCCCTCAGGCCAAGCCACCCGGCCCTCTAAAAGCACCTAATTTCTTCACAGCCAACAGGAGACTCTCCCTGACATCTGCCATAAAGCAGTCTCCATCCCGTCACTTTGCAAGTCCCGCCTGAACCAGGGCAGGGCCTTCCCTGGGAGGCTGAGAATCTTGACAGCCAGCTCAGAACTCCACCTCCCCACAGGGCACACGGCGGTCAGCTCTCCACTCTGCCCTTAGTAGCTTTGTGGCTTAACTCACGTTCCCCAGATAAGGGCACGACTGTTTCTTCGGAGAGGCAGTGAGACAGAAAAGGGCTCCCACGGGGGAGTTTCATATTTGGTACACGAAACTCACACAGTCAGTGCTGCTTCCTGCCCTGGCCGCACACACACCGTGGCGTGCAGGTGCGCCAGGTTAGCGCGGCGTCTCTTACGTCATAGTCACAGACGTCACGTGGCAAATCATGACACTCAACCCTGTGTGTTAACAGTGCGATGCAGACAGTGAAAAGACGGAGCTGATTGACTCTGCATCCTTGGTGAGAACCTCCTGCGCTGGGTGTTTCTCCTGTGATCTCAGCCCCACAAGCCCTGCTCAATAGGTATCATTGTCCCCATTTAACAGGTGAGGAAGCTGAGGCCCACACAGGTTTCCTGTGTCCCCAGAAAGCACAGAGAGAGCAAGGAGCAGGCTCATGGCTGGAAGCCTCGGCTCACAGCAGGACATTGTCCAGAGAACCACTGATAAACCAAGAAGTGCGTGCGTGTGCGTGTGTGTGTGTGTGCCCATGTGTGCGTGTGGGTATGTGGTGGGGGTGTGTGTGTGTGTGTGTGTCTGATTCATCAGGAAGGAATGCAAAGAATTTCCCTTCCCCTCCGGGAGAAGGCTGGGCCCCTTTACCCTGGACAGAGAGTGCACAGATTTTAAAATGTCCCAAAGGGCTATCAGTTCCTATTGTTAGAGAAAAGGGGCTGAAAGAATATTTTGTGAATAAGGACTCCCGAGAAAGAGGGCTGAAATTAGTCGGATAAGTGAAACTAGTCCACTAGTTTGAAAGTACAAAATAATTCATTGTTGTTATTACAATTCCATGTTAAAAAACAAAACAAAACTTGAAATTAGAAGCAAGGTCAATGGCACAATCACTCAATTCTCAGTAAACAAAGCAAAACAAAAATCTTCCCACCTGAACGATTATATGCCTACGTAAAATCTCTAATTGAAAAAAATATATTTTCATTTAGAAAGATTACTCCAAAACTCTTAAAAAGGGGAGGAGACTTGTAATCGACAAGACAAAGCTGATGCTGCAGAAATAATTCTTATGCTGTTTTTAAAGTTTCTTTTGGTTTTATTTGTTTTGTAAAAAGTTATTCAGATGCATGTGATGAATCCAGGGGGCAGGTAGGGTGGTAGAAAGGATTTGGCAAGAAAAAGAACATATTAAACAAGGTGTTTTCCTTTTTTATCTTTTTCAAGTTTCTAATTAAATACTATTAAAATATTTGTGACAAAAACTAGAAATAATTTTATATTTTATGTCTATTTGTCAGTTAAAGAATTGGTGTTATGCTGCTTCATACACTGTGTTTAAATCTATTTTTTGTCAACCTTCTATGGTAGTTTTGCTTTATATATATACATATTTAAAAAAATTTAAATTAAGGAATCATAACTATAGGAAGTACAGTGTGACACTTTGGTATATGAATACACTGTCAAATGATTTCTTACTCCAATTAAAGGTTTTCTGCAAAGAGGGCAAACGCACAGGGAATGTGAATGGAAGCAGGTGACACTTCAGTAATGAAGTGGCAGACAGAAGGGGAGATGAACTAAAAATGTTTTAGTCTTTTAAAAATAAAAACTACATCTCTTTAGCAGTAGATGTCTCTGCAGAAAGACAAAGCAAAAATTGTTCAAACAGCTCTCCAAGTTTTGAAACCAGAGATGGGAATCTTTGAAGCTGAAGGCATCAGAGGAAAATATTTGGAATTAAGGTTATTACCCATCTCTTCCTCACTTCACCAACTGGTCCGAAGTCAGACAGAGCTTTTCAGCAGCTGGCTCGCGTACATCATATGCATAGATGAGTTAGCTCTGAAAAATACTGGGTATCCTGGATTTAAAAGGATTTTCGTATGCTGAAATGAGAACTCAGTTCTAAAAAGATAACGTTTAGAGTCCTTTACTTGGGTACAAATATCTAACTCTACAATCATGAAACAGAGGACAGTAATGTGTAGTAGGCAGAGACTCTGTTACCTGCCCATTTTCATTTTTTCTTCTTCCTTAATCACAAAGTCTGGATTTTATGTGAAGCAGCCCTGTGCCTAGCGAGGACTGTTTTTCAACTTCCCCTGAAGTCAGGTTTAACTGACGGGATACGAATGGAATTCTTTGCAAATGATTTTCAGGATAGCCATTTAAAGGGTATTTACTGGACAAGGAGGTATGTTTATTTTGCTTTTGTCCTCCCCTCTTTTTCTGCCTGGAACATAGATGTCGTGGTGAGAGCTGTGGCAGCCACATTGTGTTACAGATGAAGGACATGAGTAAGGATACGAGAGTAGAAAGAGGTCAAGTGCGGAGTCCCTGAGGACCTCACGGCACCTCTGCGCCTGCTCCAGAGTGTGCTGTAGCAAGATGCCCTTCAGTGACAGAACAAACCCTTCGCTGGCTGTGCCTCTAACAAAGTGTCTGTTCCTAGCAGAGGAACTCAATTGTTGATGCTGGTAGGCAGCACAGGTGATTGTGAGAACGATCCGAATGGTCAGAGGCTGTGCTAATTAATGAATTATACACAGAACAACACCAAAAACTGGTGCCAGAATTTCCTTCTACCGAAAACAAAAAACAAAAACAAACAGCAATTATTTTCTTTAAGCCCTCTGAGGGAAAATGACGTTGGTTTGATCCAGATTTGGGGAAATCAAAGGACGTGCTTGGAGGGTAAAGGCAGAGGACTGTGGCCCTGGGAAGGGAGGGATTGGACAAGCCCGAGAAGGGGCTGGAGAGGACGTGGGTGCACGCACACGGAAGAAAGGGGGACCGAGCATCCAGGCTTCCCCCCCAGTTTGGGCAAACACCTCAAAGCCCAAGCCTGAATGCAGAGAAGGGTCTGCTGTGTCCACAGGGCCCGTGACCGGTGTGGAAGTGACCCTCTCCTGGGGGCCGTGACGCGTGAAGGTAGGAGGCACGGTCCTCATGTCGGGGCCCGCGGGACACTTTCTCGGCCTCATCCTGCTTTCCTGTGACCCTGTGGAGAGGATACTAAACCAGGGATCCCAAATTTTGCATCGGCACGGTGAGATTTAATTTTACTTAGAAATGTAAAAGTCCTTTCCTGCGTCTGTGTGTCAGGACTGAAATGCCTGTTGTGGCAGTGTGACAGCTTCAATAAGATGGAAAAGGCAGTGGTAGTTTCACTCACCGTTGGCCACTGCCCCACAGACGGGACAACGGAGCACAAGGGAACAGCGTGTGGCAAGTCCGGTGATGCCTGCGACACCCATGGCCACTTGTCCTAAAGGGACAGAAGCTTCGCGTTCTAGCAGGGCACGTGGCTCCCCGAGTCGCTGTCCCACACAGGTGTGGGAGTGATGGGTCTGGGTGGGTGCAGGAGAAGCAACGCGGCTGCTTCTCCAGGACAGCACGTGCCACCTGCCGTCCTTTTTTGTCACCCCTCCTCCATCCTGCTGCTTAGAACTCCAGTGCTTCCCCTGGGATCTTGAAATGGAAGTCATGCGGACTGCAGAAAGCTGGACAGAGCCTGCTTGGTCTGTGGTCTCCTGGGATCACTCACTGACGTACGGGCCACTTGTCTCGGCGGCCCCTGGTCAGGTTTCTGGTCACCCGTTGCACAGTCCAGTGCGTGTAGAGGTCGGAGAGACTCATAGTTTGAGGGCGTGGGGACGTCACAGTCTGCTTAGCCTTAAAGGCGAGGCCGCTCCGAGGGAGGCGGCGGCTGCCCTCCACAGCCGAAGCATCTTAGGAGAGTGACAAACCTTATTCTGTGTGGCTCCGAGGGGCGTATCTGGCACTAGGAAGAAAAATTCCAGGAAGACGGATTTAAGCAAAGTAGAGGATGAATCAACTTCTTTTAACTATCACTTTGAACTGAGGTCAGAGTCTGCCCTGGACAGTCATGGGCTCTGTTACCTAATGTCATGGGCTCTGTTACCTAATGTGGCCAATTGATTGATTTAATCAGGACCTCCCTTGGAGCTCAGGGGTGGCAGGGACAGCGTCCCCCTCACCACAGTCCCTAGCCCCTGGCAGGTGCTGAGGAACAGGGGCAAAAGAACAAAGAAAAGCTGGACGGTGGTGTGAGAGGCCTTACCTGGAGGACAGTCCCTCTTTGGGCACCTGCAGGGTCTCATTGCAATTTCCTTCTCCTTGTTTGGTAAAGTCAAAGCAAAATCTACTGGAAGAAGGGAACCTGGAAGGGGTGTCATTACGGTGTGACAGAGGAAAGCGTAGGCAGTAATGGTTCTAGAAAAGAGACAGAAAAATTCTCCCCTGTGTGCGTGTGCCTACACGGAGATGCCTGAGGAGAAGAACATCAGGAAATACAGGACAAGACCCTCACGGCCACGGCTTTCAGATATGCAGACGTCTCAGCCGCATTTCAACCATGCCATCTTGATCCCATTCAGAAAATCTGAACTTTGCAAGTAAAACTGTATCAGATGTCTTGCTCACAATCAATTTTCTTTGTATTCCTTTTATCTCAAAAGCCAATTCAGGCGTGCCCTGCTTTCAGAGAGCCAAATATGGGATATTAAAACTCAAACTTGACAACATATAATTTAGGGGGTGAAAATTTACATTACAAAAAGATTCTTAATGCTAACTTCTTGAGAGAAGGGCAAGCATACTGAAATTAAAGCCACTTTATTAGAACAAAATTAAAATATCTCTGAAATTATGATGCAAACCCCTGGGGAAAACACTATTTTCAGGGCACAAATTTCCTTGAGACCTCCTTGTGAGGAGGGCATTCATTGATGATAGAAGCAATTAGAGATCTTGTGATAAAGAAAGATCTGTAGCACACGGGCCTGTGCATAAAAGGAGCCCTTCCTATGTTATATTGAAGGATATTATTATTTTAAACAAAACTGAATTGCAGAACGCAACCACTGTGTTTTCCATGATTTTATATAAGGATATTTTAATTTTGTTCTAATAAAGTGGCTTTTATATAAGGATGAAACAACGCTGTGTTTTCCACGATGATTTTATAGAAGGACCCTCTGAATCCGTCCCTTGGCGTCAGGTCCGTCTATTGGTAAACGTTCGTTCATTCACTGTTTAACATCGCATAAACCCACTGTCCCTGGACACTCGTCCTTAAGCGAGGTGCTGGGCATTCAAGAACAAGATATGGAGGCGCTTACAGCAATCATACCAGTTTGTAATTAATTTCATAGAACGCAAACAGTGGTTCAACTTGAGATTTTTCTACGTAACCATTCTGTTTTTTCACATTCAGTGCAGCATTCATGAGATATTCAACACTATATTGTAAAATATGCTTTATGTTAGATGATTCTGCCCAACTAAAGGCTAATGTAAGTGTTCTGAACGTATTTAAAATAGGTGAGACTAAGTTATGGTGTTCACTAGGCTCGCCATGTTAAATCCATTTTCATTTTATAATATTTTCACCTTACATGTTGGTTTATCAGGATGCAACCCCTTATAACTCCAGGAGCATTGCTATTGCCAACCTAGAGATCAGCTTCCCAGGACATGGCCGAGCCCCTTTTGCTCTTCGTAGGGCATAGTCCTCTGCACCCGGTCACATCGGGGGAGCTTGACAGAGAAATCGCAGTCCCCGTGGGCACCTAGCCATGGTGATGTTGTCTATGAGAAAGTGTTTGCCTCTGGGTCACGTCAGTAGAGGATCTCAAAAGGAACATGAAGCACCTTTTTTTTTTTTGAGTCAGAGTGTAACATTGTTGCCCCAGACAGAGTGCTGTGATATCATAGCTCACAGCAACCTCAAACTCTTGGGCTCAAGAGATCCATTTGCCTCAGCCTCCCAGTAGCTGGGACTATGGGCGCCCAGCATTTAACACCCAGCTAGTTTTTCTATTTTTAATAGAGACAGGGTTTCATTTCTTCTCAGGCTGGACTTGAACGCCTGAGTTCAAGCGATCCTCCTGGCTTGTCCTCCCAGAGTGCTGGGGTTACAGGTGTGAGCCACTGTGCTCGTCCTTCTTTTTGTACTTAGATATATGATTCTACACATAGGAGAGGATTGATTGACCCAAAAGTCAGACTGGTCTAAAGATTAGAAAATGACAACATAAAACTCTCTAGGGGAAATTTCCCTTCCATCAGCTTAGATTTGCAAAGTAGAAACCAATATTTCTTGATCATCTCCTATGTGTTAGGCGTTGTACGAGGAATACTTATCAAAGGTGTTCTGCGAAGTAGCCAAGATGAGGAGATACGCTCATTCTCACAGCGGAAGACATCGAGTCTTAGCTTAAACCAAGTGTGCGAGCTCTCAGAGCAAACAGGTGGCAGAACCAGGGTGGAGCTCCAGAGCGTTTCGTGCCAAAGCCCGTGCTTTGCAAAGTACACTTTTTATTTCCAAAACTGTAGAAAAGGACTTCTTTCTTTGCCATAATTCTGGAAGTCAGAGCTGGCAGGAGGGGATTCTCTGTCTTTCTGTATAAATATTTCTCTAGAGGGAGATGTACAGGGGGAGACCCGAGTGATGTGCGGGGTATGTGGATAAATGGCTACAGCTGGAAGACATTAAACCTCTGTCCGTGGATGAGGAGAAAGGAGACTTGGAGTGACTTCCGCTCTAACAAGACACCACTCTGGGTGGCTCCAGCAGGAGCGGGAGCTGGACACAGGGGGCTGCTGTCCGGTGATGCTGCGGCCACAGCTGGGATGGCACATGGGGTGTAAAGAGGGAGCTGATTAGCTGGGACAAAGAGTGACTTAATCTGACTGATGATGGAAAGGGAAGAGAAACCAGGCATCCACTGGCCAGCCTTTCCTCTTCATTTTCTTTCTGGGAGATAACTATTTATGAGAAGACAGAATATTGCTTCACTGTTTCATATTTCAGTTTAATGGGGGTGGGTCCCCGCTGAGGGGAGGAGTTCTGGTTGCAAACACCAACTCTGGCTGAGGGGGTCATTCTCCGTCATTCTGGAAGCCATCAGGCCGATAGAAGACACATTGGCCAGCGTCAGCTTTATCAATGAAAATATACTTTTTATTCCTCTGTGTGTCTTCCTCTTCTGTCTCATTTCTCACTTGGTCCAGAATTTAGGTGGGAGATAGTAGGTGTGTAATCGATTGAACCCTCAAATTTCAACAATGTTAGCAGGCGGAACAGGGTCAGGGGATATGTTAGTTCAGGGGCTACAGGCAGGAAGTTTGGATGCACACGACCAGGTTACCAGGTAGGTCATTACAAAGAGATGTGAGATTACAGCACCAACTAGTGAGGAAACATTCGGAGCTGTCCCTGTGAGCAGAGTGTGGATTGTGAGGCGGCAAAACCCCATCAGCCCAGAAGGTGGGTTCAAGGAACAACCCCCCACTGCTGCTCTTCCTTTCCTAAAACAATAGTCCTTCTTGCTCCCTCTGCCAAAAGTCACATAGCTTTTGCAAGAAAGCACATGGCCTTCTCTCCCTAAAGTTAATCTTTACCCCACAGAATATTGCTCATGATAAAACTCCTTTTACTGACTCAGCGCCTGTGGCTCAACGGGCTAAGGCGCCAGCCACGTACAACTGAGCTGGGGGTTCAAATCCAGCCCGGGCCCACCAAACAACAATGACAGCTGCAACCAAAAAAAAATGTCCGGGCGTTGTGGCGGACACCTGTGGTCCCAGCTACTTGGGAGGCAGAGGCAGGAGACTCGCTTGAGCCTAGGAATTGGAGGTTGCTGTGAGCTGTGACGCCACAGCACTCTATCCAGGGTGACAGCTTGAGGCTCTGTCAAAAAAAAAAAAAAAAACTCCTTTTACTTCTCTAATTACTTCTCCTCAGCCTTGTAAGATGAAAACATTCCCACTTGCTTTCCTTGCTGATGTGCAACATTGTTAATACAACCAGCCTTGCTTCAGTGCTCTATAAAGAAAGTGGTTCACAGGTGCAGTGCCGGCTGCAGTCATCAGCTGCATCAGACCTCCCCATCCCATTTCATCTCTGAGTTTCATGTGTGGTTTCCTGGCTGGCGTCTCTGACATGACAGCACTGGGGACTCTGAGCAACACGCACAGCCTGGGCCCTCACAGAGCTCACGGAGCTGATAACGTAAGGGGGAAGACAAGGAATATAGAAGTGAGCAAATAGATGATACAGCACAAGAGGCATTTAGGACAGAAATTAGGCTGGGTCAGGGTGACAGGAAGTGTGAGGCAGGGGAGGGGCTGATGTCCTCTGTGCAGTG
This sequence comes from Perodicticus potto, assembly GCA_963574655.1. Taxonomy (NCBI): domain Eukaryota; kingdom Metazoa; phylum Chordata; class Mammalia; order Primates; family Lorisidae; genus Perodicticus; species Perodicticus potto. The sequence continues at coordinate 23,261 of CAUYRH010056555.1, forward strand.
GCCAGAGAAGGCTGAGCTGGTGAGCAGAGCCCCGGAGAAGAGAGGGGGCGAGGGTGAGTCGTGTGTGTGTCCAGGAATGTTCCAGCGTGTGCAAAGGCCCTGAGAAGGGAGTGTGTGGAGTGTGTGAGCAGCAGTCAGGGCCTTCACAACCAGAGCAGGTGAGCACGCTGATAATATTCCAGATGAGGCGCTAGGAGTTCCACATATAGCCGGAAGAGCATTTTTAAAATTAGTTGCATTATATTTAATCACTTTGTTGGATGTTCAATTTCTTCGTGGTTTTTCATATTTACAAGTAACTTTTAAAGGTCTGGGCCACTGACAAAAATGCATCTGTGATGACATTAAAATAATAATTAGTTTCTTAAGAGAAAATTTTAGGTATTGTTTACCTTCTTTTAAAATAATGAATGTATGGTGGGGAGAGGACCAAAATCCCACCTCATTTGCAAGCAAAACAAATTTTAAAATATGATGAATTAAAGTATGATGGATAGAGAAAAATAGTATAGAGGAAGAAAAAGGAAAATAGAGACAAAGAAAGCAGAGAATGAAAAGAAATTAGGTTTTTTGAAGTGAAAGCCTGGAGCTGACCTCTTGGTATGTAACCAACCACACTGTGTAACTCAGTGCGAGGCGTGTTTCTGCTGCACCGGGTCTCAGGGCTAAGCCAGCTCAGTGGGGCCTCATAGTTGGGGTCTGCATTTTGAGCTCTTTGGGGGTCTTTTGTTCTTTCTGTGGCAACTTCAAGGGCTGGGATGTCTAAAACGGGGCCTGTGCTGGGGTGGCAGGGAGGCCAGAAGCACCTCTCTCCCGCTCACCTCTATGTGGGCTTCCACACAGCAGGAAAGTCTTAGGACAATTCAACTTGTCACCTGGGGGCTGCTTCTAAGCAGCCAGGGTGGAAGGCGCAGCTGTCACCCTCTAAAGGACAGGCCCTGACCTGGTAGGGCCTGGCTGCTGCATGCCCTGGTGGTTGGAGACGGCAGAGCCCAGCCCCGCCTTAGCCCTTGTCAGGTCCTCTGCTGTGGTGGGGCAGACAGGTGCACACAGGGCCAGACCTGGCTCCATAAGGCTCATGGCCCTGAGTGCCTCCCTGGAAGCCCTCAGCTGTGTCTTCCTGGTTGTTGATCCTTTTCAGATCTTGAAGTTACTCTTAGTGGGTAATAAATGACAGACTTCCTCTATAATCTTTAGAACAATACTTACCCTGTAAATCTGTTTTGTTTGTGCTTTTGCTCTTTCTTGGTTATATGCTACTTTCTTTTTTCTTGTAGAGTGAGTTTGTATGTGCAACCCTGTGAGTAGCAACTTATCCAAGGCAACAGTTCATGCCAGGAGAGTCTAGAAGAACGTTGATTATATTTATTTTACTACCTGTGTACTTCCTCTGAGGAGGGGAGTTTGAGAAGATGCTATCGCGGAGCTGCTCTGTTTGGGGTACTTATTTGCAAGGCTGCATTAGCTAATTCCCTCCAGACTCCAGGACTCATGTCATCTGGACCCACTGATTTGTGTATGTTTGGATTTTTCAAGTATTCTTTTACCTGCATTGACGGAGCATATATTTGACAGAATAATATTAAAAAATATAAGATGGCAAGCAGATGGTCAGAGTCTTGACTGGAAAGGGCTGTTACTGAGAATGGTTTGTGAATGCAGACTATGCTTTTGTTTACAGGAATCTCCTTTTAAACATTTGGTTTGATCACCAACGGGGGTCTTGAAAGGAAGATCCCAATGTCTGTGAGAACATGTCAACTGATAGCTTGTACCTGAAATAATGGCTCCCTTAAAAAGGAAAAAAAAAAAAGGTAAAGGAGTTTTCTATACTCCTTGCTGCCAGATGTCTGCCTTGCTACCAAAATCGTGGAGGTAAAAAAAACCTCTTCCTGATCCTCAATCCTTGATGTAGCTTTTTTTCAAAGAAGAGAAGCATGGAATTCAATCAAGTGAAAACAAGAAGAGAAGGCAAAGAAAAAAATACAGAGAAAAATAAAGACTTACACCAAGAAAAATTTCCAAGGGTCTTGAATTCAGTTCCTTTGTGTTAGGAAGACAGATTGGTGGAAAGTGTGGGCTCTGCGGTGAAACGTGGAATAAGAGGCTAACAGCCTGAAGTGACCCCCAGGACAGAGGCTAACAGCTTGGGTGACCCCCAGGATAAGAAGCTAACAGCCTGGGTGACCCCCAGGATAAGGGGCTAACAGCCTGGATGACCCCCAGGATAAGGGGCTAACAGCCTGGGTGACCCCAGGAGGAGAGGCTAACAGCCTGGGTGACCCCCAGGATAAGAGTCTAACAGCCTGGGTGACCCCCAGGACAAGAGGCTAACAGCTTGGGTGACCCCCAGGATAAGAGGCTAACAGCCTGGGTGACCCCCAGGATAAGGGGCTAACAGCCTGGGTGACCCCAGGATGAGAGGCTAACAGCCTGGGTGACCCCAGGATGAGAGGCTAACAGTCTGGGTAACCCCCAGGATAAGAGGGCTAACAGCCCAAAGTGACCCCCATGGGGGGGTCATAGGTCAATATTTTGGCAGTGACACCCAGTACCTTCCTTCATTCTGGTATCCACTTGCCTTTGGTCCCCACAAGAACAGCAGTGGACAGGAGTTTGTCCAAAGCCAGTGGAGCACCAGCCCCCGCGCCCTGCCTTCCAGCCCTGGGATCTTTATTTCAAGTACTAAGAGATATGGTCAAGGTGATATTAACAAGGCACACTTGCAGATTTCTTCTACCTATCACCTACTATTTACTGCTGAATATTTTGGAAAGGGGGGCCTTCTATCTTTAATATACACGTGCCCTTAACCTTCCTCGTCTCACACTGGGATATGCCCACCAAACTCTGACGGCCAAGTCCTCCTTCCTTTTACCTTGTAGCCTGTACCTTTTCCAGGTTAATGATTAAGTCATTTTAGCGAGGAGATAAAATTGTGGTTTTAAAGCTATCATATTAAAATGTCCAGTGACTAAAATGATACTTCACATTCCCCAAAAAGAACTTTAAAAGACCTTTTTCTTCATTTGGAGTGCATCAATTGATCGTTATAAAGCTAGAAGGCTAGGAAATAAGGCAGAAGCATGATCCACCTGCTCTTAGATGAGACTGTTTTTGCAAATTCAGATATGTGGGTCTCTCTTGAGAGAGGAAAGATAACTTCATAAGAAGTAGACCATCGTGTAGAAAATCAGTTGAGTCATAAGTCATTAACTACCAATTCATTAAAAAAACAATTTGCGAAAAGACCAATTTTTTGATATTATTGATTTGCCAAGAACTTGCTGCTTTGGAGTTCTTAGCAAAACTGCTCAGAAAAATTTGGAGCTTAAAACATTTGGGGATCTTCACACTTTCATTGTGTTGGTGTAGGCACACAGGCCCCTCATCCAGTACATAAAAATGTCCCCCAGGGCAGAACCACAGACACCAGAGACTTGGAAGAGTGTAGGGGTGGTGGTGAAAAGAGGTTGGCTACTGGGTACAAACATGTCCTTAGATGGAAGGAAGAAGTTCTAAGGTTTGAGAGATAAGTATGGTGACTGTAGTTAGCAACATGCATTGTTTATTGCAAAGGAGCTGGAAGAGAGGAGTTGAGATGTTCCCAACACACAGTGTCCCCTGACTTGGTCTTCTGCATGTAACAAATGCTCACATTGTATCTCACTTATGCATAAAATATTATGTATCCATTTTTAAAAAATAAATATTTAAAAATAAATTAGATTAAAAATATTCCCACTGAATTGCTTATAATATAACCCCTTTCTCTCCCTGTCAAGACAGAATTTGTGAATTATGAGAAGAGGGAAAAGCCAGAGATTAGAATGAAAATATATTGGCAGACAAAACTCACCATACCATTTTTTTTGAGACAGAGTCTCATTTTGTTACCCTCCGTAGAGTACTGTGGCGTACAGCTCACAGCAACTTCAAAATCCTGGGCTTAAGCAATTCTCTTGCCTCAGCCCCCTCCCATGTAGCTGGGACTACAGGCACCCACCACAACACCTCGCTATTTTTAGAGACAAGGTCTCACCCTGGCTCAGGCCGGTCTTGAACCGGTGAACTCAGGTCATCCACCTGTCTTGGCCTCTCAAGTGCTGGGGTTACAGGCGTGAGCCACCGCACCCAACTCACCATACCATTTTAAAAAATCATTGAGATTGGTGATATGTCTGAAACCTAATTTTTTAACACCCACCAAATTAATTCTCTAAAGTAAGCTATATATTAAACAGCCTTACTAAAATACAAATACAAATTCCTATTCCTTATTAATAGAAATCATTAAGTTGGCAAATGAGTCATCATTGGACCAATTAATCTATTGCCATATTATCATTTATCATGTGAAATAAACTTTCATGGGCTCATCTACAACAAAAGTTCTCTTTCAAACAATTTCAGAACTTACAGATTTTCTGCCCAGAATCTTGTTGCCTGGAAGTTTAAGTTCATTTGGGGGGAGGGGTTCCAGTCGACGTGCTGCTGAGCTGATGGAAACAGTGAGGTCACTCACCAAAAAATACTTTCTAAGTAAATGACATCAAGTATTTTGATCCACACTTACAGGTGAAGACAAAGGCATACTACTAAAGAAGAAGTGATGAAAATTTCTCTTTTTGCTGACTCAGAAGACAAAATATTCATGCATTAGCTGACTTGAGAGCAATTAAAAAGTACCCTATCAATAGTGGGGCCACACAGCGCTGTGGGGACACCCCTGACTGATGCCCACAACTCACTCCCAACGTCCCCGCACGAAGCTAACCTTTTGTCCTCTGCCATGATGTTTTCTGCTTCCAAGATAGGACCAATTGTCCAGTTTCAAATCTTAAGGTATTTTTCTCCCCGTGTAAATCATCTTAAACCCTACAGTTCTGTTGTTTAATTCACACATGTCTGTGTGATTGATTTTAAATTCAATAGGGAAAAGAAAATTTGAATCTAGTGTATTTTCTAGCATAGATGCTGGGAAATATACCAAGTTAATATTTTTCAAAATATTCATGTTTATACACGTAGATGATGTTTTAACGCAATGCACAAGGGATCGGATGCCTTTAAACATCTACTTTTGAAACCCTTTTAATATTCAGAGAAATTTTGGCCCAGGTTAAAAGACCAGGTAACTAATGGGTGAACCAAATGAAGATCTACAGAAAACACTGGAGGCTTAAACAAAAAAAAACCCTCTATAATTTCAAAAGACGAGTTTTCTAATTAAAATGCAGCCAGAGTTCCCAGGATGCGAAAAGAAATCCAGGCAGTGTCACGTCCCAGGGTTTTGGTCCTCTGACATTATATGTAATTTTTCAGACATGCATCTTAATTACTCAGAAATACTTTTAAAAATAACCAAAACATTACTACAGGTCCTGAGCTATGGGCGAGAGCCCCAGAGGGAGCAGTGGGCCGTCCAGGACAGAGACCACATTTGCTCTTCTGCTTCAGGGAACAGTGTGCATAAAGTCAATAAGTAAATTAATAAAACATTCACGTGGTTATGAGTCCATTCACATGACTGCAGAGAGCTTTCATAGAAGATACAAATAATATTTTACAAATATTGACAAGCAAAAATGGTACAATCACATACTTAGAGATTTCTCCAGAATATTTGTTGATGTCAATATAATCAGACACAGCCCACTTCCACTTATTCAGCCTCCACTGTCTTTGGAGACTACTCCAGATATACCCACGTGCTGGGTGCCTGGTTAGCTGTGTTTCCGCATCAGCGCTGTAGGAATTAACAAAACAGAGACACCTGTTTTTAACATAACCATGGCACGCCAAGATTTGTTGCAAGCCCACATCTGCTGTCCCAGTCCTACTTCTTAAGTTTTATTTATGAGAGAAAAATATATATATAAAATTTTGGAGTTTTAAATACTTGAAATGCAGTGTTGGAAGAGCTTTTAAAGATGCTCTAGTGTAGCCATCCAAGTCCAAATTTTTCCACATTTAAGTCTAGACGCAGAGATTCATTGCTGGGCCGCAGCCTCAACACGCATTTGGTCGGCGTAAAGCAGGGGTCAGGGGGCAAACCGTTCCTGTGAAAGGTCAGAAAGTGAGTATTTTAGGTCCTGTGGGCTGCCCAGTCATTACAGCAACTAATTCTCCGCCTTTGTAGTGTAAAAACAAGCACAAACAACATATACACAAACGAGCATGGCTGTGTTCCATTAAAACGCTACTTACAAAAACGGGCAGCAGGGGAGAGTCAGCCAATCCCTGGTCTAAAGATTTACCATGAAGCATGGACCATCAAGACGGGTGGGGGAAAAAGTTTAAATAATGCAAATAAAATACTCCTGATAAATACTGACAAAACTATCCCTATCTTTTCAGAGCAAAGGACTCAGATTTTCTACACGAATTTGGCTTTTTATTTTTTTCACTAAATATTTCTGTTGGGTCCTATTTAGTGAAGGCTCACCTCCCCCACCCCACCCCTCCTGCCAAACCAGAGTCAAGGTAACAGAGAAGCCAGCAGACGTCCAAGCACTCGTCCACATGTGTTCTGAATATTCTTAAGGGCGATGTTATTTTAACACAAAATCAGATCCTCTCTGGTTGGTGAAGAAAGGATGTTCTGACTTTGTCCGAGGTGGCTGGTGCCCAGTCACATGCAGATAATAGCAGAGACAGCGCTCACCTCCAGAGAGAAGGTCACTCAGTGATGAGAGGTCACTCGACTTTGACAAGGAGGCGGCCCGCGCTAACGGCCACTGGCTTTGCAGTCAGAATCTTCTGGATTTGAATTGTTTTCCACAATTTAGGAATTCTGGGACATTAAGCACTTTTCTTAATTTTCTTGAGCCTACAGGTCCTCATCTATAAAATGGGGACACTAATATTTATTTTTCAGGATTGTTACAAGGGTTCCACCAGGGAAGGCCCTCCAGGCAGCTCCCACAAGAGGAGGAAGGAATGTTCTGTTAGGAAGCTCTGCCAAGTGATTGCCATTTGGAAAAATCCACAACCCGGAACAACAACAACAAAAAAGCCTGAATATTAGAGAAATGGTTCTCTTCTGTGTTTCCACGGGAAAATGTTAATTGCTTCCACCTTGCTAAGTAACGGTCATGATCAAAAGCTTAGAGAAAGGCATCAAACTTAGCACAGAAGTCACCTGTTTCTCTCAGTTTTTGTTTTCCTACAACTCTTTGTCTAGTCAATCAGATTTGGGGCCAGATTTAATCACTGACGTTTCCCCTAAGGTGAGAACTCAGGGACTCAAGAGTCTGGTCCAGGGGTATGCTGACCAGTCTTCAGATGATTAGCGATGAGAGAAAAGGCCCACTGACTTCCTTTGAAGGCAGCCCTCAGACCACCCAGGAGCTCTCGGTGCTGGAGGAAGCAGCAGCGTGTTTATGTAGGAACGTGAGCTGCGCAAGACACCGCACACCTGTAGTCTGTGGGCTTCACAGATCCAATTTGATTCTGGAAAGAATTTCAGGGTAGAAATCGTTAATAGGGCGCCTGAGAAAGCACCTCAGTTCTGAACACTGAAGGAATTTCTCCAGCTCTGCTGGCCATACGTAAAACACATCCACTAGTAACTACTCAGGCACTCAAGTGAATACCCTAAAGAATCTTGGACATTCAGAAAAGAGACTTGACTTATTTATAAGGAGAAAGTCTAGAGTTTGTACAGGAAACTGACTTGGAACTTAATAAAAGAAAGAGCATTCAAATTCAAAATCCAGAGCCACCGAACTACAGAATGGGTTGCCTTGTGGGGTAACAAATTCTCTCATTAGAAGCGATGGTCTATCAGAGGTATTGTGGAAAGTATTCCTATAAGGGAAAGAAGGAAGATTTGGCTAAACTGTTTATTTAACACGAATTTTTAGCACCTGCTATGAACTGGCACTTTTTACATTCTTGCACGTTGATAAAAGTTAAGAATATAAAGATAAATATAGTATTTTTGCCCATAGAGGACTTAAATATGAGATGGGAAGATAGACAAGTGGACAGATTATAACGCAGCACAGGTGACAGAGGTACACAGGTGGGACACATCACTTGGCACGTGATGTCAGGAAAAGGCTCCTGAACAGCTGACACCACATCTCAAAGGGTCCAGGGTAATACATATTCCATTTAAATACAAAATCAAGTCCAGGCGCGGTGGCTCTTGCCTGTAATCCCAGCCCTCTGAAAGGCTGATGTGGGTGGATTGCCTGAGCTCAGGAGTTCAAGACCAGAGAGCAAGAGTGAGAGCCGTCTCTACTAAAAATAGGAAAAGTAGCTCACCAGGTGTAGGGGTGCACACCTGTAGTTCCAGCTACTTGGGAGTCTGAGGCAAGAGGATTGCTTGAGACCAGGAGCTTGAGGTTACTGTGAGCTATGATGCCACAGCACTCTACCCAGGGTGACAGAGTGACACTCTTTCTCTACAAATAAAATAAAATTAAATTAAATTAAGTTAAAAAATTAAAATAAAAGCAAATTAAGACTTCAAAGAGGACAAGGTAAGGATTTAACACATACTTGACAGAATGGTTAGACCTGTGTAGAAATGCAGTGTGTGGGAGAACCAGGCAAATAAGTACACCTAGAAAGAAAGCTTTATTATAGTGATCTCAGCTGAACAAGGCACGTGGAGAGGAGGTGTTAATCTTGGTGATGAATTTGTAGACATCTGCCATTTTATTTTTTGCATCTCTAAATATCTCATGACTTTATAAAGCACTTACAATTTTGGTAACTACAAGACAAGAACAGGATTTGGGTGCCACAAACCCAGATGCAATTTTTGGCTGGAGTAACAGAAGAAGAATTCAGAAGGATGGACATGCCCTCCTTTTCTATTCTGGGCTGATCTGCGTTCAAATTTGTTCTGAGGAGAAACACAAGCTGAGTAAGAGGCTCACAACCATGTCCTAGGAGCAGCCTCTGAAGGGGTAACAGTGTTGTGCGTGGAGCTGTCTCATGTATTCTAACCACCGTCTTCAACAGACTTTCCTGGAGAGGACACGAGATTTGCTCTGTGCATGCAGCTTTAGAGGACATGTCTACAGTGGTGTCACACCGTGCGAGTGTTTAATGGGCACAAATTACATGACACGATTCTACGAAATTAATCACACTTTCAGAGGACAATTCAATGGTGGCTCCTCCAGCCATTCCACCCGATGAGTGCAACGCGCCCAGAGTGCGCAGGAGGTGAACACATCCTCCCGCCTCCGGTCACCTCGCCTCTCAGAGCAGAAGTCTCTGCAGGCTGTGATTCTAGCCATGAAAAATACATACGTTTTTATCTATCTGTACCCAATGTGCAAGCCAACTACCTCCTCTGCTTTCAACCAAAGAAACAGTGAACAATTTCGATGCTGAAAGAAATACTGGCCGACACATTCCGGGCTGATGACCGAGGTTGCTGACCACTGGTTGCTCTCCGAGGAGCCCTCACAGCCGCCCTTGCCCACGCGTAACATTAGCTTCAGAACCAAGGCTGCTGCAAAAGACGAACTTCACAACAGAACCACACAGGCAAAACTGCACGGAGAATAATTTGAGCCTAAGAAAGAAGCCTCTACCAGCTGACTTTTGTAGTAAAAGGGCTCTCTCTCCTTGGCATCAACAATACGTAAGCAAAAATTGAATGGTAACTTTTCACTGGAGATGAGACCCCAGGATTCAAAAACAGTAGTAATGAGACCAAGTCTAACTGGCCTGTTACAGTGTAGAGATTCTGAAATTCTGTGATAGGAACAAAGATGTGATGTATCCTAAGTCCAGGGCTTTGCTATGTCACATACGCTACCTCGTCTATCCTGCTCTTCAGATTTTTATTTTCCAATCTCTTGAATACATTTCGCTCTGTCAAAAAGCTCTATTCATCTCAGCTCTCACACACAGCCGGCGCATTGTGGGTGACCCCTGCTGCATTATCAGTGACAGCTCCATTTGTTCTTGAACTTCTCTCTTCTTAGTTCACAGCGCTCATTTTGCAGGGAACTTTTATCTGTGGCTGAATCTTAGGAATTCAAGATCTTGAATTAGATGGTTTCATGATATGTGGATGTTAGATACATGACTGATGGCGAACTCCCAGTGGGTGATGCAAGTTCAGAGTTGGAGTTACCTACGATGCATAACAAAACACCCAAACATAGTGGCTTCAACTAAGTAACTTTCTCCCCCTCACCAATTTGCGGTCTGGACAGTGCTCAGCAGGAACGGTTCAGCTCAATGCTGGGGACAACTCCTAGGAACTGGGATCTCTGAAGGTCTCTCCTGATGTGACTGGTGAGTGATATGGGCTGACGGGAGGAGGGACGGCAGCCGAAACCCACACAAGGCCTCTCAGTGTGGCTGCTGAGCTTCTTCACCCAGCATGGTGTCAGGGTTCCCAGAGCAAGTTTCTCAGGAGAACCAGGTAGAAATTACATCTCTTTTTATGACCTACCCTTAGAAGTCACATAATGCGACTTTCTCCATAGTCACGGGCTCTCAGATTGCAGGGGAGGGAACACAAGCACATCACTTTATCAGAGGAGAGTCGACAGCCAGTTGACACCAGGCTGTAAGGACGGCGTGTGCCATGGAAGACCTCACTGCAGCTGTCTTGCACAGCACGAGCCACTGTGATATGGAGGATGCATTTGGAAACCAAAGGCCCAGAGCCTGCTCCCTTTTATGATTTATATTTGCTGGTTTATCAGAAAAAAATAACTTGTGCTTCGCTTCCTTCAATTTGATGTTACTCTTGAGTGCACAGTATCAAAAGCTTATGGTTTTTTTTAGGTGGCTCGGTTACTTTATTAAAATAGTGCAAGGAAGATAAAACAAGTGCCTGAATTTGAGGTAAAGAAAGCCATGTGCAGATGTAACTTTCATGGATAGTTTGCTGTGGCTACGTGCAGTGACAACATTGCTGTCGGCACTAGTCTTGTCAAAGGCCTCTTTTCTCCCGCTTGTGCAGACAGTGGGGCATATGTTGAGGTTTCGTACTCACCCTGAGCAGAGCAAATGTGCCACAGTCAGAAAACATGAAAATCAGCACACGGACTTTTGAGAAAGGAAGAGCACTGCTAGTCTGTCCCCTCCTCTCTGGTCCTTAAATATAATTAAACCGTCTAAACATTGTTCTAAATCCCAGCATGGTTTTGAGTGATAATTGGGCTCGTGTAAATGTGCACATCCGTGTAGCATGAAAGTAAATGTCTGAGAGCTCTGAAACTTTTCAAGGACCCGCCAAGGCCTAAATATATATACATATGTATTTTTGAGACAGAGCCTCAAGCTGTCGCCCTGGATAGAGTGCGGTAGCATCACAGCTCACAGCAACCTCCAATTCCTGGGCTCAAGGGAGTCTCCTGCCTCCGCCTCCCAAGTAGCTGGGACTACAGGCATCCGCCACAATGTCCGGCTATTTTTTGGTTGCAGCCATCATTGTTGTTTGGCGGGCCCGGGCTGGATTCGAACCTGCTAGCTCAGGGGTATGTGGCTGGCACCTTAGAGCTTGAGCCACAGGTGCCTCCCCAGCCGAAATATTTTTTTATCCTGCATTTGGAGGCTTTTACATGAATGGCTTCCTTTCGTTCACTGAGGTAAGAGAAAGGAGGGCAGGGAGGGAAGGAAGAGCAGGGCAACACCGCGCTGGGTATTCTGAGGTTGGATTCTCCCTCTGTGAATATATTGCTACTATTCATTTCTGGTGTTTCTGTAAATACAGTCACAAATGTGGTGAACACCATGACATGAATGAGATTCTGCAGCATCACAGCTGTCAACGAAACTAACAGTTCATTATTCATGTAATTCTTTCTCTGGAGTCACCCTGAATTTTAGAAACTACAGTGACCAACCTTCACTTTTCTTGTAAGAGAGAAGCACGTAACTCTTGCTGCTTCTTCCAAACCTGTGGAGAAATAGGCCCAATAAAATGCTGACAGCTGGAAGAGCATCTCTGAAACAAAAGTTATGCTGGTAGGCTGTGGAGAACGGTGTTTCCTCTCTCTTCCCCCCCCAACCTCAGGAGCACAAAACACTTCCCGACTCCCCTGTGTCCCCAAGGTCATCTCAAGCACCACTGCCAAATGATTTGCTCCCGCGAGCTCCTGTCTTGGACCTCAGGTGCTGAGCTCAGCAGGCGTCACAACAGCAGAGAGACGACCGACCTGCTTATCTCATCTTTACCTTCATTCAGTAAATCTGCTTGTTGAATCACCCAGATTAAGATACATTGATTTAAAATCCCCTAAAAATACAATGCCAATCATTTCAAATTTCCAAGAGGGCCTGTGCTGTCAGGGTTCAAAGGTTCAAGAGAGTTTTGTGTATGATAAGAGAGTGTTAAGTTCCCTCAGAAATGTTCAGGAAGATAGATAGCATTTTTTTTTCAGGCTCAGACTAAGGCTACTAAACTTATACATAAATTTCGCATAAAAAGGGAGGGAGTTTCCTCTCAGGATAGCGTCATGGCTCAAAATCCCGGTGGTCAGCTGGAGTCAGACCAAACACACCTTGGGAAACAGGGACATTAATCTGTCCGGCGTGGAGTGTGAGATGATTCTTCAGAGGCCCAGGGGCAATGAGGTAAGCAGGGGTGAGTAGACGCCAAGGGGGATTTGTGAACAGAGGGAGAATCGATAAAGAGAGTAAGAAGTATGGGTTCCTGTCTACAGAGAATAAACAAAGCATTTCTGGCGAGATGGAATCAAGCACAATAGAACCTGAAAGCTCAGGGGACACAGAGGGCCAGCGCGGGAAGGTCGTGGGCACCTCTGTTATAAGGGAAGGATTTGCTTTATAAGGTGCCGGGTCTGAGCCAGGGGAGCGATGGGGTTCTCAACAAGACGTTCCAGTGTGAGCTGTGTCTGTGTAGGAAGACTCGCTGTCAGTACCAGCAAGCATCCTCCCAAGTAAACGTAACCCAGGGTGGTCTCTCCCTCTGGGGGTTGGGGACTTCTGATAGCTGGCATGCCTCCCAGCTAAGAGTCATGTGCCCCTGCCACCCTGGCAAATTTACAAGTAAGCTGTGGCGAATTTACAAATTTACAGGAGTGCTGCAGAGCTAGGAAAACACTGGCCTAGTGGGATGGCTGGACGTTCTCCTGCTTCTTCTCTGGAAAGAGCACACGCTTTCTCTTTGAGAGCTTTCCCTTATGCTTTATTTCTGCTCAGAAACTCTAACCAGCCCCTCTTCTCCAAACCTGCTCAAAACTGGCCAATTCTAGACAAATCCCATTTTTCAAAATTAAGTTGTGACACAAATTCACAAATGAGCTCCTTTGACAGTTGGTTCTCATTAAAATTCTTACCTTAAGGATATAAACCTGAGTTCACGGTACACACATGCTCACCACCCGGAGACTGCAGAAACCTACTCAACCCTCAGATGCCCAACATCATTTACCATAAAGACGGATCCTCTATGTTTTGCACAAGCACCGAAAGTCTGCCTGTGTAAAATGTGATGATTGGGACTTAAGAGAGAGTTGTATAAAGTCTGGGGGGGGGGGGAGCATTGCCACAGCTCATCTCTGAGAATCCAGTTATTCCAGGGGCTTCAAGCTATTGTGAAAAAGCATGGAGTTAATAAATAAATAAATCAAACACTCCAAATCAAAATCAGAAGACCCATGACACAAAGCACAGGCAGTTTAGATGTTCTACAGCAAAATAAAAGTTCCACGCCGACCAGCCTCCGAAAGGGGAGGGAGGGTCCCCTCACCTCAGACGTTGGGAGGACTGTTGAGGGCTCACCGTCTCTCAGTGACAATGTCACTACATCTCCCTCAGTGTGCTGGGCTCTGCCGAGCTGGCTGCAGAAGGAGAGGCGACAGAATTCCTGGGACAGCACACGGAGAGAGTCTACAGAGCCTGAGATCGCCAGGACCCCCGAGGGCTGAGTGAGAAGAGGGGAGAGAAGAGAGCTGGGGATGGGCGCGGCGCTCAGACCCATCTGGCTCTGCTTGTGGAACTTCAGGATTCCCTTCCGGTTTTTATGTAGACTGTTCATTTATTCCTTTTGTCTCCAATTATCATCACAAATAAGGGTAAAACCTACCACTTATTTACCTAGGCTTCAGACAGAGGATCGGTTCTCAAAACCTCAGAGTGATTTAAATGCCCATTCAGCTCACAGGATGAGAAGAAAGTCAGTTCGGCTTTTAGACCCAAAGGTTTCATATTTACTGCAGACTCCATGAAGTCCCAGAACCTCCCATTTCTTACTTATGTAGGCATTTTTTTTTTTTTTTTTGTAGAGACAGTCTCACTTGGTGTCACACAGCTCACAGCAACCTCCAACTCCTGGGCTTAGGCGATTGTCTTGCCTCAGCCTCCCGAGTAGCTGGGACTACAGGCGCCCACTATAACAACCGGCTATTTTTCTGTTTTGCTGTTCGACCGAGGCCGGGTTTGAACCCATCACCTTCGGTATATGGGGCCAGCGCCTTACTCGATGAGCCACAGGCGCCGCCCCTTATGTAAGCATTTTAATTAACATTTCATCTTAAGTCTATTGTCGGACTTCCAGAAGGCACTACAAGTTCTGATATCTCCTAACCAGGGATTCCTATGGAGAACAATAAATATTTGGAAAAGAAGTAGAATCTCTTGTAGCTAGACATGTTTCCATTGGCTAAACATAAGTATCAACTTCAAGCTATGCGCATCCTTCTAGAATAGGCAGTCTCCCCAGGGGCAGGCGCTCTCCCCTGGCTCCAGTTCTTATCTGGACTGTAGGTGTCATGAGCTAGAAATTGGTCGACCCAGGGGTGCTGTTGATTTTTGTTTTAAAGCTTTCATTGCAAAAGCCATGAGAGTTTTATTTTCTTTCTTAGAGGTGTCTCTGCAAAGCACTTATCTGGGTCTATACATTTGTTTTCAAATGGTATTTAAAAGTCACGTGACTTTATGCACACCGCGTTCTCCGCTGATGTCACTGTCCTCAGCCTCCCCTCCAACGAGTTACTTGCTTTCTGTGTCTTTTCACAACACTCAAAACACCTGGTGGGTTGGTGAGGCGGCTACTTCAGACACAGTTTCCTTTTGTGAGCTTTGCTATCGCCCAAGTGACCTATGTGTATTTTAGCTCTTGTTTGGAGCAACCACTTTGCTTCAGCTGATACCACCAATTTCTCCAACAATAAATCAACAAATATCTATTGAAAACCCAATTTAATAGTAACAGCAAATATTACAGAACATTTACTATAATCTGGACACTGTTCCAAGAGCTTTACATACGTTGTTTTTACATTCGATTCTCACTCTATGCCTACAATGTCTTCTAATTTTATCATTCATTTACAAGTAAAAAAACTGAAAAACCCAAGAGGTTAAGTAACTTACCCCAGCGGCTGGCTGGTAAGTGGCCGAGACAGGATTTGCATCCAGACGATCTGACTTTCGAGCCTGAACATTTAATCCTGATCCTATACTGTTTTCAGCCCCATACAGATATCAATAAAGATGTGGGAGAAAATAAAGGATCATTATCCTCCCCTGCCACGCCCTCCTCCCTGCCCACTCCACTCCTGACCGTATCACTCCAATTCTGCCCCCTTTGCTGGCGTGGCCCTGGGCGGAAAGCCACCTCCGTGCAGACCCGGCTGCTCCGTCCCTCCTTACCCGCCTCCCTTCCAGCCTCCACAGCCACTCCAGCTCACGTCCGTCCTTTCCTCTTCGACCTTATTAAACCTAATCACCACCACTGGTGGCATTCTGAGCTCCTGGAGGTGGGGTCCATACAGGCCACTTTGCAGATGAGGCGGAGTGGCCTCGTCGCCTCCACACTACTCCCCTGCTCTGAGAGGTTTGCTGCTCTGCCATTATTCTCATTTTCTTTCTTCTCATTTGTTTCCTCTTCTCGTCACACAATAAAAGTAAGCTATACTCATTTTAAGCCCTCATTGTCTCTACTTTTACAAATTAGACAGGTTCTCACTGTCACCCAGGCTGCAGTGCGGGGGTGTCATCATAGCTCACTGCAGCCTCACACTCCCAGGCTAAAGCAAGCCTCCTGGTTCAGCTTCCCAAGTAGATACACTCCACCATAACTGGCTAATTTTTCTATTTTTTGTAGGGACAGGACCTTGCTATTTTCCAGGCTGGTCTTACACTCCTGGCCTCAAGTGTTCCTCCTGCTTTAGCCTTCCAAGGAGCTGGGGTCACAGACGTGAGCCACCTCAATCTGCCCTCCATTTGTTCTGACAAGAAGTCAGCCATCATTTGTATCATCATTCTCCTGGATAGAATTTGTTTTCTCTTTTCCTGTCTGTTCATAAGATTTTTCTCTTTGTTTTGGTTTTTAGCAGTTCGACTGTCATGTGGTAAATTGTGGTTTTCTTGGTATTTATCTTCTTTGTGGTTTGCAGATCTATTTTTGATTTTTAGGGCAACAATTTTTTGTTGTTTTTGTAGCTTTTTAAAAACTTTTTAAAAATTTAGAAAAATTTTGTATCTTATTTTCTTATATATTTTTTCTTCTCCATTCTTTCTCTTCTCTCTTTATGACACCCCCAACACACATTAGGCTTTTTGAGATTTTGCTGGAATTCAATGAAGTTCTGTTTTGTTTTGGTTTTTTTAGTTGTTCTTCTCTTGGCTCTGCAGATTAGATATTTTACATTGGTCTGCACTCAGGTTCATTAGTTCTTTGTTCTACACTCTCCAATGTGCTGTTAAGCCTACTGATGGACTGTTCATTTCAGATATTATAGTTTTCGGTTCTAGAATTTCCATTTATTTCTTTACTTATTACTGATTCTTTGTTGACAATTCCTATCTATTCATTCATATCCATCATTTCCATAAGTCCTTGAACATGTTTATCACAGCTGCTACAAAGTCCTTGTCATTTAATTCTAACATTTATGTCATCTCGGGGTCTATTTCTGTTGACTGCTTTTTGTTTTTCACTATATGATATATTTTCCTACTTCTTTGCATTCTTTGAAACCTTTTAATTTTTGTATTACATGCTGGACAATTTGGATAATTAAGTATAAGAAGACTGGAATGGGTTGTCTTCCATTAAAGGTGTCTATATGCTTATTTTCAAGTACACTTAAAAATATAAAAAAGAAATGATCAATTCATGTTAACCCATTTAAAGAAATCATTAATTGTCTTCATCAGTTTGAGCTACTAGAACAAAAACGCCATAGACTAGTAGCTTAGACCACAAACACTTATTTTTCACAGTTCTGGAGGCTCATGGTTGGGTTTTTGGGGAGGCCCCTCTTTCTGGTTTGCAGATGGCCATGTTCTTGCTATGTCCTCACATGGCAGAGAGAGCAGGGCTGGTCCCCACTCTCCTCTCACAAGTACACTAATCCTGGCATGAGGGCTCTCCCTTCACAACCTCATCTGAAACTAATTACTTCTCAGACTCCACCTCTTACTACCATTCCCTTGGGGGTTAAGGTTACAATATATGAATCTTGGAAGTTAACAAACCTGCAGTTCATTCCCAGGTATAAGAGTGTCTTCCACCCTCCCACATCTCCAGTCTCAAGAGCTGGTTCCTTTATGGTGCTAGGAACTTAGGTGATGTGTTAGAAAGAGAAATGAGCAGATGAACTGTGGTAGTAAACTCCAGGGAGATATTTTAAAAGAAGGTAGACTTTGGGGTGACTAAAAGGATAACCCCCCAGCAGGAGGTGACAAGTACTAGGTCCTCTTCGCCAAAATGGAGAGAAATCCATGAAAAGGAGACCATGCAGCTAAACCTCACCTCCGTGGCAGCTGGTGGTGGTCATTTAGCCAATGCTGGCCAATGAAATTATAGGACTTCTCCTGCGATGGGGTGCTGTGGGGAAGAGGACAGCCATGCTGCTTCCCTCCCTGAACGTGAATGTGTCAGGGGCAGCAGCAGTTCTGACAGGGAGGGGAGGCTGGGGACCAGCAGCCGTTTGCCTCCTCAGGCCTCTTATAAATTGGAAAAAGTTTTCATTTACACCACTGGTCCGCAGGTTTTACGTGCTTCTTACTGGTTTTGTCCCTGTTTCTTACAACCGAAGCATTGCTGATAGGTTTGGGGAAACCTTTTCTTTGTGAAACTAACTGGAACAAAACAAACCCATAATAGAAATTAAAAGATCAGTGGAAGAGAATATAATTTAATGCAAGAATTACTTATTTTGAAATACAGATAGTCTATGGTTGATAAAAAGATATTGTTTTAAAGTTATTTGCTCTAGTTTTGATTTCTCCCCTTCAGCCAGTTTTTTCCTAGTACACTTCATTCATTCACATATTCAACAATATTTATCGCACATTGGCTATTTGGTTTGTGCTAGGATGGTGTACTAGGGACACAAAAGGGAACCAGAAAAAATCTTATGTCCCACGAAGCTCTCAGTCTGAGAGGGGAGACATGCAAATAAAGGACAACTAGTAAGTGAAGGAAGAAAAGACGTAACAGAGAGGTCTGCGTGTACAGAGGTTCAGAGAGGAGCTGAGGAATGGTGGACTCTGAGAATACGGTGTATTTACAGTGGGAAGGGCAGCACACAGCACGTGGCCGAGAGCCTGGAAATACAGCTGCAGGTGCAGAGAGCTGGCGGTGAAACTCCTGCGGTCCAAGAAGCCTATACACAGTGAACTGTTGGTAATCTATACTTTTTTAGAATTTAACATATTTTAAGGCTGTTAGGTTGACATGATCAGATTTCTTTTGTAGGAAAATTGATAGTTCAGAGGTCTAAGTAAAAATAAATCCATAAAAGAGAACATTTTTGCCATTACTGAAAGTTCTATTGGACAATGCTGGTTTAGAGAATGAGAAAAGACTTGAATGTGTAAAATTCAAGGAAAAAGGAAAATCAGGAGCAAGTAAATTAGATGTAACACCTCCTATCTACGGAACTGGCAGAAGGGATGGAAAAGTCTGGTAATACCAAGTGTTCTTGAGAATGCGGGGAAAGTGGGTGTCTGATACCCTGCTGACAGGAAATTGTGACAACTACTTTGAAGAACAATTTGGTAACAATTTGGTGATATTTGATAAAAATGAAGCTATGCCCAGAAGTTTCATTTCTAGGGATAAAGGTAAGAGAGATGCTGTCCTCTGCAAACAGGGACACCACCAATTCAAGGATGTCACTACAACATTATTTCTAATAGGAATAAAAGGGCTATTAAATGTCCAAGTGGGAAGATGAATAACTTCCAGTATGTTCAATGAAATAGTATATGGAAACCAAATGAAAGTCCAACGTCTCAAAATGGATACACCACAAGTCGTTGTTGAATGAAAACATTAGTCTACACTGTGAGCGATCTACGGGGGTACATTATGTTCATTAATGCCCTGCCCTGGGCACTCTCCACTTTAATCCTCCATCCTGCCAGGAATTTTCTAAACTGCTATGCTAATGATGTTAACCTCTGCCCTTCCTTTAAATGAGATAAGCTCCCTCCAATCGACAATCGAAACAAAATCTAAGTTGCCATCGCCATTTTCTATATGGGAACAATCAGTGTCCAGTCTGCTCATAGCCCAAGACTTACCCGTGGGGAAAACAGTAAGTACATCGAAGTCGGAGATGGTTCCCTGGAGGCATCGTTAGCCTGGAAAATACTGAACTTGGGGCGTCTAATGGTTTTAGAATCGGTCTGGTCTAGCACTGAAGATCTAAATGTAACTTGTTTCTGAAGTTACTCTGGGGTTTCCTCCCACATTTTCCTTTTCCATCCCCCCCTTTTCCTTCCTTCCTGGAAAGCTTTAGGGAACACCCTTAAGTGGGACGCGCTGTGTAAAGCTTCACGCAAAAGGCGGGTTCAGCTGACCTGCGGGGACTGAGCCCACAGCCTCCCCCGCAGCTTGAACGCACGGGGCCCACCTGGACGTGGACGTGTAACCGGTGTGCACACTTCGTCCCCAGAGTCATTGCCAAGGCAGACCGCTTAACCCTTCAGTAACCACTCTGAGCCAAGTAGCTGGCATAGCGTGGAGAGTGACCAGCTGTGGGGGTCACTCGGCCAGGGGCTAACCCGGCGCCCCTCTCCGCCCTGCCGCCCAGAAGGGACCAGCTTTGCAGGGCGCCCAGAGCAGGGCCTGCCGCCACGGTCCCCAAAGGCCCTTACGGCCCGGAGGGGAGAACCAGTCCCGTGGGGTGGAAAGGAAACAGGGCTCAGGCCCCAGAGGAGACTCGTTTCCGTCAGGGCGGAGCGTCAGGCGCGGGGACCAGCCCGCTGCTGTCCTGGGGCGGCGGCCGGTGCGGGTCCGGGGGAGGGGGCGAGCTCGGCGGGCTGGACGTGCGGGCGGGGCGGGGCGGCGCACCGCGGGGCTGGGGCTGCTGGGGGCCGACGGTGCCGCGCGGGGCGCGTGCGGACAGGCGGGTGCTGGGTGCGGGGCGTGCACCGCGGAGGCCCCGAGTGACCGACCCTGCGCGGCGCCTGCCCCTGAAACAGACCCACGGCGGAACCTGGGAACGCGACGCCAGCTGCTAACTTGTCTATGGCACCCGCTGCTTCTTAAAAAGAAAAAACCCGCCAGTCCCGGACCGCGCAAGCAGCCAGGGGCGGCCCTTCAACCCTTCGCACCGCGCTGATTGACCCCGCAGCCGCCGGCCCCGCCTCTCCTACTGCGCGGCGCCGGCGCCAGAGCCAATGGGAGCCCGCAGCCCGGCGGGGCGCGTCCCCGTGGCAGGGGTGAGGCGCGCCACCGTCCAACCCAGGACCGGTGCTTTTCCCGCCGCCTCCCGGCTGGCGGACCCGAGTGGAGCCCAGGCGGGCTCTCCTCACCCTGCCCTTGGGCCTGAACGTCCCGGGAATGCAGGAGGTTGGCCCCTTTCCCCCTTCCCGCCCGGACTTGCGAACAAGGACGGTACTTTGCCCAGTCTGAGACCAGAGAGGCCGGTTAGCTTGCGGGACCCGGGGAAGGGCTCCCCGGAGGAGGCCGCCCTCCCCCGCGTCCTGAGCGCAGGGCCGCCGCGCGGGCTTAGCCGGCCTGCTCGCTAGGACCTGCTGAAACGCGCGGGGCCCGGCGGGGAGCGGCCTCTAGGAGCTCGGTGGGAGCACGCGAGCCCGCCCCACCCGCGCCCGGGGTGAATGTGCGCCAAGTTTAAGGTGCAGCCTTAGGCCACGCGGTGGCTCGGAGTCCCTGAAATGTGATGCGGAAGAACAGGGCTTTGAAATGGAGGAGGTATTGCACAGAACGATTTTAAACAACAAAAAAGTAAAAAGAAAAAAAAAAAAAAAGAGGAAGATAAAATAGACTGTAAGAACGCCAGCGGGAATTCAGTCCGCGACCCTCAAACCAGCGCTTTCCTAGAGACCTCGCACCCTCTGTCCAGCGAGACGCAAACAGGGTCCTAGTGAGCTGCAGATGGGGTTTCCTAGTGAGCTGGAGATGGGGGATCCTAGTGAGCTGCAGATGGGGGGGGTCCTAGTGAGGTGCAGGTGGGGGGGCCTAGTGAGCTGCAGATGGGTTTCCTAGTGAGCTGCAGATGGGGTTTCCTAGTGAGCTGGAGATGGGGGATCCTAGTGAGCTGCAGATGGGGTTTCCTAGTGAGCTGCAGATGGGGGATCCTAGTGAGCTGCAGATGGGGTTTCCTAGTGAGGTGCAGGTGGGGGGTCCTAGTGAGCTGCAGATGGGGTTTCCTAGTGAGGTGCAGGTGGGGGATCCTAGTGAGCTGCAGATGGGGGGACCCAAGTAAGAGCGGAAGCGGTACCTACTGAGCTCCAGTCCGCGTAACAAATATAGATTCCGGTCGGGTGTGGGATTGTGGTGGG
>CAUYRH010056556.1:0-104614 GCA_963574655.1 Perodicticus potto
CCCGAGTAACTTGGGACTACAGGCACCCACCATAACGCCCAGCTATTTTTCTGTTTTGCAGTTCGGCCGAGGCCGGGTCTGAACCCGCCACCTTCGGTATATGGGGCCAGCGCCCTACTTGATGAGCCACAGGCACCGCTCCTCTCTCATATTTTCATGTACAGTGAGTGGGTCTTAAAGCAAAAGTGCTCAAAAATTTAATGTGTTTGGCTTATGGCAGACACCTTGTCAAATCACAGAGATGTCAGTGCATTATGTAAGCTCTCAATTTTTCTTTGTCTTTTTCTAGTTATCACTGAAACAGTAACTACAAGACTTACATCCTTACCACCAAGTAAGTGACTATCTTAATAGCTTTCTTTTCAGTATGTCACATGTGAAGGACCCCTGTGACCTCTTCCATGGGAGCTCAAAAAACAATCTTTTTTTCAAACAGTGATATGGACATTAACTTATATGCAACACAATCCACCGATTTGGAGTATATCGCTCCATGGTTATTAGTATATTCCGAGTCATGCTGCCATTGCAGCAGCCTAATTTTAGAGCATTTAATTTTAGAATGTTTCTGTCACTCCCCAAGAAGAAACCTGGTGACCAGTAGCGTTACTTTCCATTTCCCGTCCCCTCTCCCCAGCTCCTGGAAACCACAAATCTACCTTCTGTTTCTATAGATTGGCCCTATTCTAGACACTAAAATATCAGAAATCTTACCCAACCTAGACGTAGAGTGGGAGAGGGGGAACCACCAGCCAAGCTTCTGGTTGAGGCCACTTTTTTCCAGGAGGTCTTCAAGTTCAAAAGTGATCTGAGCCCCACTGCTACCCCTGCACCTCTAGGAAGCCTGGCTCACTGCGATGGGGACGGCCCACCTATCAGCGGGGAAGGTTGGAGCAGGGCTGGGCTGCCAGGTGGGACACCAGCAACTCAGAACTGCCCTGACATCCCCTGACACTTGTCGTGGCTGAGCCTGGCACTGACCAGGCATTTGAAAAAACCAACCCAACCAGGTCCTGGAGCTTCATCATGCAGCTGCATTTTCTAATATTTCTATTTTCCTAAAAAACAACTTGCCATGAGGTCAATTAAGTTCACAAACTCATCCTAGAAAATTCGTTCAGTGCTCATTGCTGAATATCATTATAGTTGCCTTCTAAATACTCCCCTTGGGAGGCTATGCAGTGACATCAGTGTCTACTTCACCCTACAAAGCAATTTTGGAATTGTTTTTCTGGAATGGCCATCAGGTTACCTTTGAAGTACTCTCCTTGGCCATCTGGTGACCACAGTGATATTCAACAATGAGGTTATGTTGGCCTTTTTCTAGAATGAATTCAAAAACTTAATTGTCTGACTGCATATATTCCACCCAGAAAACTTTCCTTTTAAATCAGACATAATACTCACTCCAGATACTTGTATCAAAAACAAACCAACAAAATTGGAGGGTGGCAGCTTGTACCTTGTAGTGTGGGTGGGAAAGGGACCCCAAACTAAGGAGGTCCTGGTTAGAAACGAGAGAAGGTTTGCACAGGGAGGCAGATGTTGAGATCTTCTAGCCTGACTGGACCCTGAAATTGTCACTGGCTTTTGTCTCTGGCAGAAGGGGGCACCAGCAATGGCTATACTAAAACAGGCTCTCTTGGTGGAGGGAGCCGGCTGGAGAAGCAAAGCCTGACCCATGGCAGCAGCGGTTACATCAACTCAGGTAAGTGTCCCCTGGTGGGAGGGTCAGAAAAGGGCAGATGGACAGGGAGAGGGCCACCGAGACAGACCTGCAAAAGAGAAAGGGCAGACTCAACCCTGAATCAGTGCATGAAAGAGACAATTCCAATTGCTTGTCACCCGGAGAGTTGTCTAAATGACACATATGCAGGAGGGTGTGACTTTTAAATTATCAGCATCTGATGTCTACTTACACCAATGGAATCAGTTTTCATTAAGTCCTCCAAATAAATAACTATCATTAATTAAGAAGCCTTCACGGGTAGGTGGCTATTTCCCCAGTGGATCACTCTCTTTAAGCCATCTCTTTTAGAGAAGGATGTGCATGCCTGAGAGTTTACATTTTAAATTAACAACAACAACAAAAGAAACTTAATGATCAGGTTACTGTGCCGGGGGAGCTGGTGACATGTGATCCGATACTGTGCAAGATTCCACTGGGCAAGTATCCAACACAAACTCATTGTTCCCAGTGAAACACTCTTTCAGACTAAAATAAGACAAAGCAAAGAAAACAAGACAAAATGAAAAAACAGTAAAAAAAACACCTGCATACACCCTGAGGCCATTTAGAAACCCTTGAAGTGGAACTAAAAACTAAGACCCAAGACATAAGAAGTACCAGGTTGACCAAGAGAAGCTCCCTCACCTGTGCAGGAGCGCTTCTGAGCTCAGATTGTCTTCCAGTCCAGGCAGGTCTGCCCTTAAACCTCAGGGCCTCGAGAAAGACCCACAGAATCCCTTCCACATCCATGCACTATGATCTTGTGCATGAAGACAGCCTTGACTTTCAGCGGTCTGCCCAGGAGAGGCAAGGCAATCAGTCTACCCTCCTGTTTGGGTAATCATTCTACCCTCCTGTTTCTGAGCAGCCAAGGAAATGCTGATGGGGCCCCTTGGCTGAAGGGGCCCCAGTGTTTTGGGGCCCCTTCAGTTGTGCAACCCTGAATCATCCCCTGAGACCTGCCCTTAGTTGTGAGTTGGTCTTTATAGCTGGCTCTCAACTGCCGTTTCTCTCATCTCTGCTGAGGCACCATGGGGACTTACGGTCTTCCTTATTTGCAGGTGGGAGCACCCGGGGCAATGCCTCCACCTCCAGTTACAGGAGGACTCATTCTCCCGCCTCCACTCTGCCCAACTCACCAGGCTCAACCTTTGAGAGGAAAACTCACATCTCCCGCCATGGAACATACGAAGGTATCCGCCCCATGAACTGTTATTTCCCCAAGTAACTCCACTCATCCTTTGAAGATCCATGTCAGCCTTCTGGCTTCCCTCCCCTGTGTCTGTCCCCACTACTTTCTCCCCACTCCTCCTTCACTTCTGTTAAGGACTCACCTTACATGAAGACTTCACTCATTCATCCACCCCCCTTTATTCATTCTTTCATGCACTTAGTCACTTTTTCTTTTCTTTTCCCTTCCTTCCTCCCTCCCTCCCTCCCTCCCTCCCTCCCTCCCTCCCTTCCTTCCTTCCTTCCTTCCTTCCTTCCTTCCTTCCTTCCTTCCTTCTTTCGATAGAATCTCACTCTGCTACCCTGGGTAGAGTGCTGTTGTGTCATCATAGCTCATAGCAACTTCAAACTCTTCAGCTCAAGTGATCCTCCTACCTCAGCCTCCTGAGTAGCTGGGTCTATAAGTGCTCCCCACCATGCTTAGCTGGTTCTATTTTTAGGAGAGACGAGGTCTCACTCTTGCTCAGGCTAATCTGAAACTCCTGAGCTCAGGGAAACCACCCACCTCAGCCTCCCAGAGTACTAGAATTATGGGTGATTTAGTCACTTTTTCAACTAATATTTTATCAACTAATATTTTAGATAGCTCAAAGAAAACTATAATGCAGGGTCAAAGAGGATTATCATGTTCAGCTGAGGAAATCAGGGAAGCCTTTCTGGAGGAGGTGACATGGAAGCTGAGGCTTCATGAGTGTAAGATTTTGATGCCTAGAGATGGAGCGATGTGGGAGCAGCAATGTAAGCAAGGATAGGTAGGGTTTAAGTGGGAAGCGCAGTGGTGCTTACAGGAAGAGGGTTTCAGGGACTCAGATTCAATGGTGGGATAAGTTGTTTGGACTTTATTCTGCCACAGAGATTTCTGAGCAAAATAGACAATCATATGTGAGGTCTAGGACTGGAACTCTAGAAGCCACGTGCAGGAAAAATTGGTGAGAAAGAGTGAAAAATGGGGACAAGTTAGAAGGAAATCTAGTCCTGAGGAGGGAAATTTAAACTGGGACCAGGTTGCTAACAGCAGAGGAGCAGGGCAGGGGGTGAAAGGTGTCACCAGGTGGAACTGACTGGCTTGGCCATCAGTTAAATGTGTGAAGGAAAAGGAGGTGGTAATTGCCCTGAGGGTTCAAGCACAGGGTGCACTCATGGTCGTGCCAAGAGCCGACCCAGGTGCAGGCTTCTCTGGGCAAGTCCACTGAGGCAGGCTGGCAGCAGGCCGGAGGGAGGCAGGACTTGAACAGAAACCCAGGTGGAAGTCATTCACAGAGAGGTTAGAAACGTCCAGGACTGAGGGAGTGTGCCCAGGAAGACAGTATAAAAGCAGAAGGAAGCAAACGAAGACAAAGCTGGGGGAAGAAGGAGAAAGAAGAATCTGTGAGAGAGGTGCAGAGACCAGAGAATGTGACATTATCAAAGTCACCACAAAAAAGTGCTCAAGGTCAAAAGGGGGTCGTGGGAGAAGGTACTTGGTTTCCACTGCCAAGGGGCCTGGAGTCCCTGGTTATCAGCAGGAGGGGTTTTAGTGGGAAACCAACAAGCCAGGCGGAGAAGGGGTTGACTGGTGAGTGGAGACAGGGACTGGCTGGTGATGAAGCCCGGGGACACCCTGGTGCATGACTAAAGCCAGCCGGAGACGCCACCGTTGCTGCAGGACAAGGCCGCCCTGCAGGGCACTGGGAAGCCCCCAACCCAGGCGAGGTGCAATGCATCACCACCATGCTCTCTGAGTGGGGCCATGAACCTTCATTTTAATGAGGCTCATGAATAGGACAAGCCTCCAAGGTCAGAGATGCCTGGTGCTGGAGGTGAGCTCCCTGCTCAGGGCCGGTCGCCTGCTCGAGCTCTGGTGCAGGGCAAGCCTGCCTGATAAAGTGCAAAAGGAAAGAACTGAAAACCTTTGCTCCCTTTTGTTCAAACCCTGCCTGGTCTCTAGTTGATCCATGACCAAGGTGAAGCACACAACCAAGGCTGCAGTATGTCATGTTTTAAATCAGGAGTGTCCAACCTGAAGCCAGTGGGCTGCATGCTGATTTTTGTGAGGACTTTTTTTGCTTATCTGTAGTGTCAGACAGATATCAGAAAAAGTATGCAGAAACCCTTTTTTGCTCATCAGCTTTCATTAGTGTTTATGTATTTACCATGTGGCCCAAGACAACTCTTTTTCTTCCAATGTGGGGCAAAAAAGAAAAAGGTTGGACACCCCTGTTTTAAATCATAAGCCTGGTTCATCAGAGGGCACTCCTCTCTCTTGAAAGCCTTATAGGCCTAAGTGTCATTTGTCCTAAGTGTCTTATCCCGTCTCCAGGGAGCTCCAGTGGCAACTCTTCTCCGGAGTACCCTCGGAAGGAATTTGGTATGTCCTCTCCTTATTTTCCAAAGAAATGGTCAAAGGCGGCACCAGGGAAATGCCTTGGGGAGACAAGATGGTGGGGACATCTTGCGTTAAATAGATTGTTCTAAAGGAGGTAGCCCTCTGCTGATTTGTTTTCTCTTGCTTTTTACCCTGATACATCTTCAGGGGACTTTCAGCCACGTTAACTGCTGTCATAAGCACTTGCTCGTGGCACTGCTGAACCGGCAAGCTATTCATACAAGGCTCAGCCTTGGACAGATAGGCTCCTAAGCCCCAGCAATAATAATTGTAGGATTCTTCTTTCCGTAAGATGCATAGAGACCTCCTAGCAAGAGGAGCTATGGGTAAAACTCACAAACGCCAACCATCCCAGCACTTCCATGGTCGCTCACCGCAAAGGGGCACGTGTGTGAACCCCTAGTGAACTCCTAGGCGGTCTCTTCACTTGGCCTTAAGTTCCTGGTCCATGTTCTTAGAACCTGACTGTGCATATGAACTGATGATGTGATAATTAATTATACTTGCTTAAGATTGCATTTCTTTTTCAGCATCTTCTTCAACGAGAGGGCGGAGCCAAACACGAGGTGAGCTCTATCACTGGGTTCAGTTCAATTCATTCAACAAATGTTTTCTGAGTAGCTAATGCATGTCCAGCCTTGAGCCAGGGAGTGTGAGGAGTACAGAGAATAAATAAGGCATGCTTTCCTGCCCTGGCGGAGCTTAGAGTATCCTGGGAATCTTTCACTGGCTCTACCAGGATGGGAAGGGTAGCTTTTGACAGCAACCTAACAAGGATGTAGAGGCAGGAGTCACTTATGGTGTGTCCTGCTGTGTATTATCTGAAGATAGAGACATCTGGTTTCACTTCTAGTCTTGAAGTTGACCTTCTCAAGATGTTTGATGCTTTAATTACCTTTACGCATCAAAAGATGAGCAAACTCCTCTCTCTCTTTTTTTCAAATTATTCCTGAGGACACAGGTCCTCATGACGGTTTTGTAATCACCTCACCTGGACAAGGATATAGGAGATAATGTGGTCCTGGGAGAAGCTGCCCTTGCTGAGCTCTGGGCTGGGTAGTAGGGGCAGCAAGTCAGGGCTATGCTGCATACAGAATCCTTCAGAGGTCACAGGTTCCCTGTGACCCACCTAGACTACCTAGGAGCCTTGCCATTATAACTTGAAAGTCAGGAGTATACCAACCACCCACGACTTTAGGCTGATAGTCGAAAGACACCTAGTCTTCACCTGACGCTGTTAGTGTTAAACCACCAACTTCCTGCCCTTCTCATTTCTGAAGAGGCCAAGTAAACACTATGGGTTTTAGGATCCTCTTAACAATGCCTGAGAGACCGTGGAGGCAGGAAAGAAGCTTGCTTCTGGCCATTATGAAATGGACATGGGAAAGGGGTGGGTCACTGCCCATTGTACTGGGACGTCTCCATCCGCCTGGGGGCTGTGCAGTTGGCAGGCTGGGGTGTGGAGAGGGGTCACCCCTTTTTAAGCAGCACTCTTTGCGGGCACACCTAGAGTCCCTTTTCCCAGGACTCAGAAATCCCAGAGCAGCTCAGAGCTCAGTGTCAGGGACTGAGATCCAAGTTCCTTCATTCACAGTCTTCTCCCTCGCTTCCTTGTACAGAGAGCGAAATTCGAGTCCGGCTGCAGAGTGCGTCCCCATCCACCCGGTGTAAGTGGCCACTACCTTGCTGAAAAGGAAGGATCCAGGAGTCCGGGCTAATGCTGTGTGTGTGTGTGTGTGTGTGTACATGTTATGTGCATGCACTCAATCACAAAACATCTTTCAGGGCCTTCTGTGAGTCAGAAGGGCTGGGTGCTGGGGTTAAGTTGCTGCCTGGCTGCTGGTAGGAAAATGAAAAGTCAACCAACCATTGCCACTCAGCAGAGCAAAGGAGTGCTTGGGAGGGTGAAGGAGAGGCTGGAGTTCCCTTGGCACCTGTCATAGCACATCTGTCCATCTCCTCTTCTGCACTGCCCCTGCGCGATGCCTCCCTCCTTTCTGTTACACAGGGAGCTTGCTCCACTAGTTCACCTTGTGACAAGTTAGATCCGCCAACACACTCGGAAGTAAATCACATCTGAAGGCAGCATCATGTTATGGGCCACAAGTTCCTTTTCATGGTCCCGAATGCACAAGGTCAAGGACCAACATTCTAGGAGTCTGGCACCAGGAATGAGACTACAGTCAGACTTTTTGTTTCAAGGGACTTGGTTCCCTAACTGCCTAATCCTTCCAGCCACAGAGCCATCCCTGTGTTGTCTGATGAGGGCTAATTAGGACACGTCTCTGGAGGACTTTGACCTCCTTGTGAGAGGCACTGAATTTATGAGGCTGTTAATATGACAAAGTGCCAAGCTGACAAGTGCTATACATTGGCAAAATACAAACATTATGTAACTAAATCAAAGTGCCCCAGTGTGAAGCTTTGAATGGCCACAAATGTCCATCCCCCCACCTGCAGATGAACTCAGGAAAGAAGCCTTGGCCTAACACAAAAGTCTCTGGATTCTTTCACAGGGACAGAATTGGATGATGTTAAGCGTTTGCTCAAGGGGAGTCGATCAGCCAGTGTGAGCCCCACTCGGAATTCCTCCAACACACTCCCTATCCCCAAGAAGGGCACTGTGGAGACCAAAACAGTGACAGAGACAGTGAGTTCCCAGTCAGGTAAGTCCCACGGCCCCAGGAGCAAGGTGGCAGACCTACCCATCCCTCAACCCAGAGTTTCTCTCCCAGGTGAATGTGTTGAGCAGGCTCCCCAAATGAAGAATATTGGGGAAAGTTTTTGTGTTTTCGAATATTGTTTTGTGTGTTTTGAAAAGTCATTGTGGCTCGGCGCCTGTGGCTTAAGCGGCTAAGGCACCAGCCACGTACACCTGAGCTGGCGGGTTCGAATCCAGCCCGGGCCCGCCAAACAACAATGATGGCTGCAACCAAAAAATGGCCGGGCGTTGTGGCGGGCGCCTGTAGTCCCAGCTTCTTGGGAGGTGGAGGCAGGAGCCTCGCTTGAGCCCAGGAATTGGAGGTTGCTGTGAGCTGTGATGCCACGGCACTCTATCCAGGGTGACAGCTTGAGGCTCTGTCTCAAAAAAAAAAAAGTCATTATGTTTTTAAATATCGTATTTTCATTCAATGAATATTTATTAGATGTGTCCTCTGTGCCAAGCATAAGCTCTGAGGAAAAGCAATGGGTCTGGGAGACATAGTTAGTGCCCTGCGGACATGAGGGTCCCTGGGGGAGGTCAGAAGACCAAGGGGTCCTAGTCAAGTAGGATGAGTGTTTTTCAGTGCCCATCTATCTAGTAGGAGGCAGGAGGAGGGACTGGCCGAGCATTGGAAGCACATGAGGGGGAAGCCAGGTCTGCTGGGTAGGAAGCTTCCCTCTCACTCACTCCTGGAGAAAATCTGTGCTGTTTTCCACTGAAAGCGTAACCTCAGGGTGCTCCTGACCTGCATGGCTAGCTGCCTCTCATAAGAGAAACGGGCAGAACTGGCATCAGGTTTGCGGAGGCATGAGAATCCCCTCTCTGGGACACAGTGCTCCTCGTGTTTGGCTGTTCGGGAGAGGATAACGAGAGAAGGCTGCCATCTGTGCCACGTGGCCTCAGACCTCAGGGCTCCCCTCCCTCGGCATGCACCCAAAACTTGCCATGGTGCCTGGATTTCCACTGGGAGAGATTCACTTTGGAGTCTCACTTGTCACTCCTGAGAGCGCTGCTCTCGCCCCCCTGGAAGATGGAGGAGTGAGCACCTGGCTGAGGGGAACACCACTGGTGGGACAGGTGGCCAAGAGGTGGGGAGATGATTAGAAGGAGACATGAGTGAACCCCAGAGCAAAGTTTAGCCACTTTTAATTTCATCAAGATCCAGCAAACGTTTCTATTCCAAGAGATCAAGTTTTCCGCAGTTCTGAGATTCTAGGCAGAGCTGTCCCTGACTGCCCTGACAAAGAGTTCATGAGAAGTGGGACTTTCGTGCTAAAACCAGGGAAGTTCCAGCACACTGAGAGGACTCGGTTTCCCTGTCAGGGACGTGCTGACAGGATGTCTCTCACGGGGGCCTGTATGTGCATCTGTTCCCAGTGTCGGGCACCTATGACACCACGATCCTGGACGCCAACCTTCCATCGCATGTGTGGTCCTCCACCCTGCCTGCGGGGTCCTCCCTGGGGACCTATCACAACAACATGACATCCCAGAGCTCGTCCCTCCTCAACACCAACGCCTACTCTACAGGCTCAGGTACGTGGCAGGCAGCCCCAAACTGGGCTCACCTTTACCCTGGAGTAGGTGACCGCCTTGGGTGCTTGCCATCCCAGGGCTTCCTGGAAAGGCTTTCTGTGGGCAAGCCTCCCAGGAGTCTTCCATTGGAACTTCAGGGCAACTAAATCTAGGAGGTATTTCTCCAGGTGGTCCCCTATAAAAGGAATGCATAGCACAGCATATCCAAGAGAAATAGAAGAAAAAAATCACTGAAAATTGATGCATCTAGTTTTACTCCATGTGAGCTGACTCACTTGAGCAAATCCTTTAACTTCTCTGAGCTTCAGGGACCTTCTTTGTAAGGTGGGGTCACTAATAAGAGAGCCTTTGGCTGGACCTATCGTCCACTCCAGGTCTGACCCATCTGAGATCACCCGCTGGCCGTGATTCCAGGCACACCACCCGCCAATGTTTGGTTCTCTGCTGTAAGGCAAGAGCCTAAACTTTTCTTAAAACCAAAAATTGACTACAACCCAATCTTAGCATTTCCTCCCATGCTTCCATAGCATCTGATTTTCTGCCCCTGTTCTGGGCCGGGTGCCCCTCTCACCAGCCTCCTTCCCTACTCTGCAGTTTTCGGAGTTCCCAATAACATGGCATCCTGCTCGCCCACTCTGCATGCTGGACTCAGCACCAGCTCTTCAGGTCAGTGTCACTGTCTTGCGTTACCTTTTCTAGGCCGTTTGCTTGAAAATATCAGGATGGGCTCTCAGGGTGAGGAAAATGGAATGGTTTCTGGAGGAGACATCCTTCCTGCCCAAGAGCACAAAGGACTTTCCTCCATGCACACTGCAGCCCAGAAGCAGAGGCCATGGGGCTGCATTTGGAAGGCAGAAGACACAAAGGCCGTCCTCAAACACAGAGAGAACTCAGTTCCCGGGGGAAAGTTCTAAGACCAGGGGACCTGAGCCCACACCGATGTGTACATTTGTGCTGGTGCCCCCATTTTCTGGGAACACTGGAGCAATGGAAGTAAAGGGGTTAAATGAGTCATACCTTGGTACATTTTCAGGGTAAAAAGGATTGTTAACTTAAAAGGATCTTATTTCAGATCTTTTTATAAACAAGTTCTTTCAGATCTTTTTATAAACATGGTATTGGGGTAACTACACTGGGGTAAATAGTGTTACTGCTTATCTTCCAATGCAAACACATGACAGTAGCTATTCACTATGATCCTATATGTCGTAAGAGCCTATATGTAAATAAGTTGCCAGCCCACAACTTTCTTTTTTTAAGGAATCTATCTTCTCCCTGTGCTATTGTGTCTAATAATCACAATGATGTGGGCCTTCTTTATTTTCTCAGCTGATATAGCTTCAAATGCAAAGTTAGTGTTCGGATTTTCAACACCTACCTCCAGTTGACTAGAATCCCACCAAACCCAGAAGATGTTGGCCTCATGCTTTTATTTCTTCCATCTTGGCTATTTTGCTTTGCAATGTCCTGACTGACCAGGCTCTGAGGGAAGGTGGGCTGATACTAGACCTATGATCTAGTCCCCAGACTCTAGACAGGATGAAATAATGGAAGCTGCTGACTAGGGAGGAACGAACTTCTGCACATTGTTAAAGACAAGCAAGCAATCGTATATACAAAAAGCCTTTATAATCATAGTGGATGCCGGACACGGTGGCTCACACCTATCATCCTAACACTTTGGGAGGCTGAGATGGGTGGATTGCTTGAGCTCAGGAGTTCAAGACCAGCCTGAACAAGAGCAACACCCTGTCTCTAAAAAACTAGCTGACCATTAATGGTGGGTGCCTGTAGTCCCTGCTACTTGGGAAGTTGAGGCAAGAGGAACACTTGAGTCCAGGGGTTTGAGGTTGCTGTGAGCTGTGACACCATGGCACTCTGTCAACAAAATGAGACTCTGTCTCAAAAAAAACAATAGTGGTGGAGGTGAGGGGAGTTTTATGTTTGAGTCCAAGAAGAAAGAGTTAAGGAAAACTAGGAGTCAGCCAAGGTAATGCCTCTCCGCCCCCTTGTGTCCCTATCCAAAGCCCACAGTGCCACCCAGGTGCCACCTGGGATATTTTTAAATTTTGAGAGAGATGGCCACATCTGTCAGACTCTGAACTATTTCTTTTAAGTTGTGTGGACCTGTTAATAATTTTCAGTCTGGAGTAGAAAGGTGGGGGTGTTAAAAAAATTGCTATGTCACTGAGAGTATGGGAACAGAGGAAATTGGAGAACCTCTGTCATCTGTGAGGGCCTTTATCATGGTTTGGAGACTCCAAGGTCTGCTTTAAGCCAAGGGACATTCTTTGTGCAACCCGTGCTCACCATTCTCGATTGCCTTCACAGTATTTGGCATGCAGAACAATCTGGCCCCCAGCTCATCTGCCCTGTCCCATGGCACAGCCACCATGTCCACAGGTTGGTAGCCTAGGTTTGGAGCTTCGGGGCTGGGAAGGGACATCTCTTTACAGCTACAGCTGACAATATATATCCTTTTTCAGCAACTGAATTAGAAGGACCAAACTACCCCTGAAAACCAATCAACCCTTTCCATCAAAGAAATAGCACCTCCTACTACTCCCCCTTAGAGATGCCAACTTTGATCATTTGCTGTCTCAGACACACAGGGAGGCTGTACTGTCAACAGCATCTGGGGGATGGCACCTATGTGTCCCTGTGAAACAGGGAACTGGTCAGCTTGGTGGTCTTACTAGCTCCCTACTACTGTCCTTGCCAGCCCAGTCACTGCAAATCAATCAACTGCTTGCTTTTACAGTACACGACCCACCCCCCGCAGGTCATAGCCACTGCGCAAACCTGGGAAGGGGAGAACACAGATACCCAAGTCTCAGCCTTTCTTTGCCCTCAACTTGCCTACTGTTTAGTTGGAGTAGAAAGTCTGATATGCCTGAGATAGTAGCTTTGGGGAGGCTGTGTGGTATGAAGGGATTAAGTGGTATATTGTGCACTGCAAAGCAGAATTAAGGGCTGTAAGGATTCAGAAGGGAAGGGGGAAGGGATGGCGTGAGAGCCTAGGAGGACTTCCTGGAGGTGGCCTTTGGAATGGTCCTAAGAGGATAAGGAGAATTATGCCCAAGAACATTCCATCTAAACCTTCCTTTCCACTTCTCTCTGCCCGGGCTGGTCCTTCTGAGCTGCAGGGCCCCTCCCGTGCTGGCCCAGCCCCTCACTGCTTCCTTTGTCACAGCAGCTACCTATGGTGTGAAGAAAAACATGCCCCAGAGCCCTGCTGCTGTGAACACCTCCAACACTGGCACGTCCACATCTGCTGGTGAGTGCCGCTCCCCACTGTGGGGAGAATTACTCTGCCATGACACACAGTGTATTAGAAGAGGGAACAGGGCTTGGTGCCTATCACTCAGTGGTTACAAGACGCCAGCCACATGCACCGAGGCTGGCAGGTTTGAGCCCGGCCCGGGCCAGCTAAAACAACAATGACAACTGCAACAAAACATAGCCGAGTATTGTGGTGGGTGCCTATAGTCCCAGCTATTTGGGAGGCTGAGGCAAGAGAATGGCTTAAACCCAAGAGTTTGAGGTTGCTATGAGCTGTGACACCACAGCACTCTACCCAGGGCGACAGCTTGAGACTCTGTCTCAAAAAAAAAAAAAAAGAAGAGGGAACAGGACCCATGGGTGGTCTTAGGTCCATAAAAGCAACTCACCTCAAGGTCTCTCAGATGTTTCTGTGAGAGAACAGAGATGAGTGTCCCCCAATTTGCCTTGGCCTTCCTATCCAAGAATGGCAGGAAGCTCCACCCTCTACACCTGCCCAGGGTCATGCCCTTGCACTCCAACTGCCACCCTTGTCTGGAAGCCCTTGGCCTTCACCAGTTACACATTACCTGTTACCGGAGCCAGGGAGCTCCTCAGAAGTTTTCAGCTCCCCCTTTTCTTTCTATAGAATCTAAATGACTTGGTCCACAGTGACACCACACAATGTGTCCCCACACAGTGAGCTAGTTCCTCCGTTGTTCTGATCCTATTGTGTTTTCCTTCCATTCAACAATTCATTTATTCAAAAAGTATTTGCTGAGCACCCACTTTGTATCAGACGGACACTGTTCTAAGTGCTGGGTGTATAGCAGTGAGCAAGACAGGTGACACACCAGTGGGGAATGCAGATGACAAACATGGAGACAAAGGATAAAGATAATTACAGGAAATGACAGATTGTTTAAGGAAAGCAGTAAATGAGAAAGAGATGGGAATCTGTACACAATCTGGGGTGCTTTTGGTGGGTGATCAGGAAAAGCCTCCCAAGAAGGTAACCCCTGAGACCTGAAAGATAGAAATTAACCCACCAAAGCAGTTAAAGAAGGACCTGCCCAACAAGGGGGGACTTTTTCCCACTCCGTAAAGACTTAATAATCTCCAGGTAAAGAGACAGCCCTAGGGCCCAGCCACCCAGGGACCGTGACAATGACCCAACCTCTCAGATGCCAGGCCCAGTCAGGCAGGGAGGGTGGGCTGGATCTCCAGGATGCTTCATAAGAACCACCATCACTGAGAACAGGAGACCCACAGATGTACCTGCTATTTTCCCCTTTCCCCTCCTCTCTCTTCTCCTTCCTCCTCTGATCATATTTTCCCTCCCGGCACCTTTTCCTTCCCCCTCACCCACTCTTTTCCTCCCCAGCCTGCACCACAAGTGTCCAGAGTGATGACTTCTTGCATAAGGACTGTAAGTTCCTGATCTTGGAGAAGGACAATGTGCCTGCCAAGAAGGAGATGGAGCTGCTGATCATGAGCAAGGACAGCGGGAAGGTCTTCACTGCCTCCCCCGCCAGCATCGCTGCAAGTACGTCAGAGCCCTATGACTCCAGTTTCAGAAAGAAAGCAAATAGTGTAGGATGCTGAATGTCCTAGCAAGCTGGTCTCAGACATTTAATCACAAAACCACAGCCATCCCATTCTAATGAAAAATGGCTACCTGAATAGGGTGTTGCAAGGTCTGCCTTGAATGCAGATGAGCCAGAAAAATTCAGCAAAGAGTTCCCAGAGGGGTCTTTTGGGCAGCAGCAAGTCTAACTACAAACACAGATCAGGAGAAATTAACCCCAGGAAAGCTCCATTCTCTGCTGACCTTGACCTTGGGAGGTGAGAGAGGGAGAAAGGTAGTTGGGGAGAGGATATATCAGATTATAATGGGTTCTGTGCACAGCTTCTTTTTCAGAAGACACCCTCAAAAAAGAAAAGCAAGCTGCCTACAATGCTGACTCCCACCTGAAAGCTGAAGTTAATGGTGAGAACAAATATGATCGATGTTACTCTTGACTTCAGCCAAGCCACATTTCATTTCCTTGTCCTCTGAGACCTTGCTACTCAGAATGTGGTCTGTGGACCAGTGGTATAGGCAGTACCTGGGTGTGTGTTAGAAATGCAGCATCCCGGGTGGCGTCTATGGCTCAGAGGAGTAGGGCACTGGCCCCACATACCAGAGGTGGCGGGTTCAAACCCGGCCCCGGCCAAAAAGTGCAAAAAAAAGAAAAGAAATGCAACATCCCAGGCTCCAGCGCAGACTTGCTGTCAGAAGCCACAGGATTTGTGTGCTCGTGCTATCCAAGCAAAAACCTTCCTCTGGGATGTCTACGAACCTATTTTTTTCTTGCCTTATTAGTTCTCCCATAATTTTCAGAACTAATAAAAACATGCTTTGCAAAGCTTGTTAACTTCCCTTTTTTTTCCTTCCCAAATATCTGGATTCTTTCTTGGATAACCACATTTCTTCCCAAGCTTCTGTAGACTAGACTCTCTTCAAATCACTGATTTCAGAAAAGCCAGTAAAGTATAGGGAAAATTAAGTCCTAGAATGATTTTAAATAAATGAAAATTAAATCAGTTATCATGCTGGCAAAGTGGGGGGCTGAAACCAGACTCTAAGTCTTCAAAGTTAGCAGTTCCTTACATTTTTCCAGTGGAGGTGGGGCCGTGGAGTCTAAAGACTCTTTTTAGAATCCAATGAAAGCTATGGACAATTTTCTCAGAAAATCCCACACTTTTTTGTAGCCTCAGGAACTCAATGAACTCATAGATCACCCCTCCAAGTCCATTCTTGCCATTCCCACTCCCCTCCACCCCAGGTTAGGAGCCTGTGCTCAAAGTCTTAACCAAGAAATTGGAGTCATTTCTCATAAGCACATTTATTGTTTGAATGTGAATGGCACCCCTAATGTGCTCTTCCAAAAATGTTTTGGGGTTGAAAGGTTTAAGGCCACAGGGTTTAAACACTGTGCTTTCTTCCACCATTAATTGTTTGCCAAGCCGTGTCTTCATCAATGTAATTATTATAAATGATGGGTTAGGGAGACTTGTTCTGCCAGGTACCTGGGGAGCATCATGACCTAAAACACTACCAAAATCAGTCTGAGGGGTGGTCTTGTGGGCTCGTCCAGTTTAAAAGCTCAGGTCAAAACCTATGATGTCTGTGTTTGTCTTTCAGGAGACCTGAAGACCTTGTCTACCAAGGGCAAGGACACCTCTACAGGTGGGTGAGAATGGCGGACCCTACACTGACAGCATCCCATAGGGCTGCTTATGGTTAAGGGACCAGAGGAGGGCCCTGTGTTCCTGCGACCAGTGTACACAAAGAGCCACCCAACTCTAGAGAATTTCCCTAAAGCCTCAGAGAATGGGGAGAGCAGGGTGTGGGCTAAAGGTGGTGGTAGAAGGGACCTGGCTCAGGGATGGTGTTTTACAGGCCCTGTCACCCCTGATCAGCACCCACTGTAGGCTCTCTGGCCCCCCAACAGGGCAGGAGCAACACAGCAGAGCCTCCAACACTGGCTCCAGAGGACACTAAGCCACACACGCCCTGTGCCCTTTCTTTCTCCCCTATGCCTTGTAGTAGAAGCAGGTCAACTCCTAGGGAATGAAAAATCCTTTTCATTAAAAAAAAATGATAATAATATAGTTTTGTTGGCACCTCTGAAGTGCTGAGTGTAATTCTAGGCACCATAGGGATTGCAAAGGGCGACGTGTGTGAACTGAGGCTGGAGATGGGGAGCTTCAGGTCTGCACCTCACCAGAGGCAGGGGCAGGGGTCAGTGTAGTCTTCCTAAAGAAGCCAGTTAAGCCCCTGCTGTGAGCCACATCCTCTTGCTGGCGACTTTCTGTGCCTTCTCTCAGTCATCAAACACCCTAGGAAGTAGGTGATCTTTAACCCCATTTATGAACAAGGAAAGGTGAAGTGACCCTCTCAGGGTCACACAGACTTCTGTTGTGACCCAGCCATGCCCCCAAGTTGCACAGGAAGCCCCCACTCAGTCACTGGGCACACAGGAAGACACCTCCAGGCAGACAGCTTACAGAAGGGCGGCAGCTGCCTACACCTGCCTCACACCCCATCTCTCCCGCAGAAATTCACGGTTACGGTCACCATGGCGGCGGAGGTGGTGGTGGCGCCGGAGGTGGGGGCCCGTGGGCGGCGCCTGCCTGGTGCCCCTGCGGCTCCTGCTGCAGCTGGTGGAAGTGGCTGCTGGGCCTGCTGCTCACCTGGCTGCTGCTGCTGGGGCTGCTCTTCGGCCTCATCGCTCTGGGTATGTGCGTGGGACGGCAGCGATGCCCCATTACCGCGGAAGGGAAAACTGAGGCAGCCCAGCGGGGATGCTGTAAGGCCGGGGCTGGCCCAGCCTCTGTCTCCCCGCGGTGCCCTCGCCACCTCCCAGACAGGGTGAGAGCGAGCTCGGCCTCCCGCGCAGAGCACAGGACCCCGGGCCAGCCTTCTTCAAGGCTTCCATCCCGCTGGGGGCCACAGAGATCGTCTCCTCAGGAGAATCCCCCAAACCCGCCCCGTGCCGCCCGCTGACGCTGCCTGTGTCCCCGGGCAGCGGACGAGGTGCGGAGGCTGAAGGCCCGCGTGGACGAGCTGGAGCGGGCCCGAGGCGGCGCGCTGTCCTTCGAGGAGAAGATGGAGCGCGCCAGCAAGGACCGCCTGCAGGCGGCGGCGCCCGACCCGGGGCCCCACATGGACAAAACCGGGCCGGACGCCTACAGCCAGGAGGCGCTCTGGCTGTTCGTGCGGAGCAAGCTCCTGGCGGAGCAGGAGAACGGTGAGAGCCGAGGGACACCGGTCCGCGTTCCGCCCGCTCCTCGCCTCTCTCCTCCTCCCACCCTTTCGACAGCCCCGGAGAGTTACGTAGGACCAGTGCTGTGGCACCATTTGACTGCTTGAAAAACTGAGTCCTGGGGAAAAGAGTTGCCCAAGATCACTCCACCCCCCCCCCAAGAGCCCTACCACGATCCCCTTCTTAGGTGAGGGATACTGGAAGATGTGAAACCAACTCAGGATTTACTTTGTCTTGTAGGAAATCTCCGAGGAAGCCCTGGCCCTAAAGGTATAGCGCTGCATCGAGCCCTTGCCCTACACTTACTTCCAGCTGGTGGAGATAGGAAGTGTCCTAGGTGGATTGAGAAACTTTTTGTTTTTTCCAAATGGAAGGATGAGGGGCTGAACGATCTTACAGTATCTGTTGGGAGGTTGAGACTGGGGTTGGAGTCAGAAGATCTTAGAATGGAAAGGGACCTAACACAGCATTAAGAGGCCAGCAAGGAGGCTCACCTTGAAACGCTGTTCACAGTAGTGTCAAATGGTTTTAAAATGCTAAGGAGACAATGGCCCTTGGTATCCATCCCACAGCTTTCCTATCTCTTTGGTTTCAGGTGACATGGGAAGTCAAGGTCCTAAAGGTAAATGTAACTCAGAAATTTTTTACCTTAAACATTAGTGAGGGTGGATGCTTTCCAGCAATTGAGAAATGTCAGAAAACCCATCTCACACTCGGAAAAGTGATTTTGATAATCAATGAGATAAGCGTATAGGGAGGAAGAGGTCCAACCCCATTGACCTTCAGGCGGACACAGAGCAGTTCTCCTTGACCAGACCTCAGGTGTACAAGAATGCCTAGCAGATCCTGGGCCCCACTCCCAGAGCCTCTGATCCAGCAGGTGTGGGGCCAGGAGTCTGATCTGAATCACTGGAGGTGATTCTGCTGCCAGAAGAATACTGAGAACCCTCCCCCCAGCTCCACCGAACTTCCCAAGAGACTCCATGAAGGAAGTGGGTTTTTCCATGTAGTGGTCCTCATTCCCCTTCATTCCCCTGCCCCCCACACTCTGAGTCACCGTGGCCGCTTCCCCCACCCTCTCACACAGCTCCAGGCTGCAGGCCACACCCCTCCTGACCACACTAGGTAGGGATGGGGACTGACGCAGGTCCACAGCCCTGAACCTGCAGTTGTCAGATAAACCACAGGACTCCCTATTCAGTCTTAATTGCAGAAAAACAACAAATAATTCTCACTATACATGTCTCCTAAATATTTCATGAGGCATACTTATACTAAAAATATAATTTATCTGCAATTCAAATAAATCTAGACATCTGTATTTTTATTTGCCAAATTTGGCAACCGACCTGACTCCTACCAGCACCTCCTGTAGGGACTGGGCGGAGTGCTCTGGTTGACGTCCCTCTTTGCCTTTGTTCCCACAGGAGATCGAGGGCTCCCTGGAATCCCAGGTGTGTATTGGGAGGGACCTCGGCTGCTGGCCTTGTGGGCTGCTCTGTCCTAGCTGTCAGCTTCCCAAAGGAAAATGGGACTCAAGTATTCTTGTGTATCCACAGGTATCCCTGGGCCCTTGGGCCACCCAGGTCCAGAAGGACCAAAGGGACAAAAAGGCAGTGTGGGTAAGAGCTACTTCTTCCATTCATTTATCCCTTCATTCCTTTATTCATCCAATAAATATCTATAAAGCCAGGTCCTCTCTTGGGTGCTGGGGAGACATCAGTGAACAAAACAGAGAAAGCCCTGCAGTCATGTAGCTGAGGCCCGGGCAGGGATGGGGGATGGAGGAGAAAGACGATA
This sequence comes from Perodicticus potto, assembly GCA_963574655.1. Classification (NCBI taxonomy): domain Eukaryota; kingdom Metazoa; phylum Chordata; class Mammalia; order Primates; family Lorisidae; genus Perodicticus; species Perodicticus potto. Next base: position 19,437 of record CAUYRH010056556.1, read on the forward strand.
AACGTGATAGATTAGTGAAGGACATGGCAGGTTAGGAGGTGATGCACGAACACAGCCTGCACCTGTAGGGACGTTGAAAGTGAGCGCTGAAGGGCTAATTTTAAACAGGGAGGTCAGGGAGAGCCTACCTGAGGAGCTGCCTTTTTTTTTTTTTTTTTTTAGAGAAGTCTGGAAGGGAGAGAGGGAGCCAGGAGGGGATTTAGGGGGAACATTCCAGGCAGAGGGAACAGCCAGGCCAGGCCTCAAGGACCAGTTTAAGGAGCAGGAGGGGGAGCATTTATGGGAGGTGGGGCCAGGGGAGGCTGGTGTGGGCATCAGCATTCCCAGTGAGTGGAAAAGCCATCTGCAGGTTCAGGTCAGGGTGGGACATGGTCTACTTGCATTTTCAGAGGGTCAGTCCAGCTTCTGGGTTGAGGTAAGGCTGCGAAGGCCAGGGGAGAAGCAGGGAGGCAGGGAAGAAGCTTCAGGCGAGCTCTCTGCTGCAGAGGCTGCCTGTGGCTGTGACATGGGATCCTAACTTTAAGCTTGGCCATTCCTGTTGCTAGGAGATCCCGGCATGGAAGGACCCATGGGTCAGAGAGGGCGAGAAGGCCCCATGGGACCTCGTGGTGAACCAGGGCCTCCTGGGTTTGGAGAGAAAGGAGAGAGAGGTGAGTGGCGATTCCTTTGCCATGCCCACCCCTCCTTCTTTCCATCTTCCTCTCCCTCCCCTGCCTTCAGGAGCCTTGCTGAGCGCCTGCCCTCAGCCAGGGTCTGTGCTGCGCCCTGGAGATCGCAGTCTAATGCTGGGGTGTGGGAGGGCTGTGGGCCCAGGCCTGGGGCTGAGGACTGTCCCAGAGTGAGGAGTGAAGAGTCCGGCCAGGACGGGAAGCAGAGGATAGGGCAGGGTTTCATGTGGAGGTGGGCTGGGGTGGAAGCCTTCAAGCCTCTCCTGGCCAGAGCAAGGCAGGCAGGGAGTTAGAGAAAGGCCCAGATGCCGTCCAGCTCTGAAGGGGGCTGGGAAGGTGCTTCCGTCAGGGGGAACCAGGAAGACACCAGATCCTCTCAGTGCTAAAAGACTCTGAGCAAGGAGCTTTATTTTAAGTTTCACTTTCTCCTCTAGGCAATATGTATTTACTGAGTCCTGCTAGGTCCAGACTGCATGGAATATAAAGGCTCTAGGGGTAGAAACTGAAGGAGTTCTGCTGCTGGCCTCATAGAGACACCGAAAGGTCAGAGACCACAGCAGAGCAGGCAGCCCTGCTGAGGGCTTCTCTCAATGTGCCCATTCTCCCTTTCCTCCTCAGGGGATTCTGGGGAGCCAGGTCCTCAGGGCCCACCCGGTGTCCCAGGTTCTGTGGGTCCCAAAGGTAAGTAGAGTACCTGGAACAGTACCCAAGTTTGCCAGGGAGGGGCCGTGCCCAGGGGTGATCCCAAGTGGCCCAATTCCATTGCCCAGGCCTGTGCAGGAGGGGTGGGCCAGAGAGCATCACCCCACAAAATTGTCTGGGGGGGGTTCCCAAATGTGGCTTTAATTTTAAATGTGCTTGGGGCCATGTTTCCATTTCTCTTCAATGGCCCCATAATGTGATCCCTCAGGAGACTATTCAGGAAATCAGAAGTCAGATAATTTCCCAGCTGCACATACTACAAGCCACATGTCTGGGCAACCCAGGGAGGATGGGCCTCTTCTCATAGTTTGATGCTCATCTGCTCACCTCTCCTCTGCCCCAGCCCAAATGTCTTACTCTGACCAGGAAGGAGCAAGGGGGCTCTCGATCCCACCAGGCTGTAGCCTTCCATAAGGGGAACACTGCACTGGGGTCACTTGAAAGTGAGCGCTGACTTGGGGTCCTGGCATGAACCCACCCTATGTGAGCAGTGTGCACACACAGTTCCCTCACTGCCACCTGCTCTTCCCAGGGGTCAGATGTCCTGGCCTATACCTGCCCCTGTGCTGATGACTATCTTGTCCTCCTTCTCAGGTTCCAGTGGCTCTCCTGGCCCTCAGGGACCCCCAGGTCAGTGTGCTGCTGCTTGTAAATAGGTGCCATTTCTGGGGCAAAGGAAGGGCTGTGAAAAGGAAAACCAGGCATTTTTAAAGTAGAAGAAGCAATAATTAAGACAGCTTTCTCAAAACACAAAACTCAAGTCTGTGCATGTGTGTCCCGTGTGGCTGAGATTGACGGGTCCTGTCCAGATCTATTCTGACCTGGCTTAGGGCCTGAGACCCTCCAGTAGCTTCAGCAATAGGAGGTCCCTCCTGCCTTCGCCTCAGCCAGAGCCTGCCTCTGCATTGTCCCCCGTGGTCACAAAGCTTGTCCTGCCGTCTTGAGAAGCCTGGGCTGCAGCCAGTGCCTCTGCCAGTGTTCCACTGCTGTTCTAGTGCCTGGGCATCGGCAGGGGCTGGGCACCTGGACCAGTATGGTTCAGCAGGGACTTGGGGAGAGTCTGTAGCAAGCAGCCCTTGACTTTACTCCAGGGATGTGTGCCTGTGTGAGTGGTGTGTAGCTGTGTGTGCATTTGTGCATGTGTGTATGTGTACGCGTGCATGTCTGTCCCTTCCAAGGTGGGGGACACTAATCCACCTGCATGGTTTCTTCTGCTGGGCAGGTTCTGTAGGTCTCCAAGGGCTCCGAGGTGAAGTAGGACCCCCTGGTATCAAAGGTGAGCAGGGGGAGCAGGTCTCGGGGCACAGGGAGGGTTTGATGGACATAACCCACATAACCCACAGCCTATGCAGGCAGACAGGGACAGGAGGGGAAGGTGAGGTGAGGAGGGGGGAGCCGATCTCCAGAGAGAGACATTGCCCCTTGCTGGTCATCCCCTGTAGGGGTCTTCATGCCAAAGTGTTCACTTCCTTTTCAGGTGACAAAGGACCAATGGGACCCCCAGGACCCAAAGGTATGCGGCTCACCGCGGCTTAGTCATCACCAGGGTCTACCTCGCTCCTGGGAGTCCAGATGGGCCCTTGGCCGCAGGGTCCAAGGACACACAGGGCTCTGGGAGAGACCTAAGAGCTTGCTCTGGTTCAGACTCTCAGGGAAATGTAGGCGGCACAGAGGAGAAACAAGTGCCAAGGTCATAGTGCTGTGGTTGGATGGTCCTCAGGGAGGTGGGGATCCGAGGTGTCTGTCCTCTAGTCTGGACCCTCCTGCGCCCATGGCATGCATTTGTGCAGCGGCTGGGCCGGGGTCAGGGTGTGGGTGGGACATGACCCTGCGGGAGATGGAACACGGTCCTCACTGTGTTAATGCTGCCTTCTTGCCAACACTGTGCTGACGGGGCGTACAGACATGTGAGAGCTGTAAGGGGCCCATTACTGGATGAGGCTGTCTTCCTTGCCCACGACTGTTTCTTCTTCCTCCCCGCCCCCGTGTTTTAGGTGACCAGGGAGAGAAAGGACCCCGAGGCCTCACAGGTCAGTCCTTCACAAGAATACTTTAATCCACTCATGCCTCTTTAAATCTATCCGGCACTGGAGGTGGGAAAAAAATTCAGAATCTAAGTCTAAAAACCTTCAAGGAACTTGTGTCCTAAAAAAAAGACAAGATAAAATAAAGGCCCGAATGAAAGACCTAGAAGCATCCAAATGTATAGTCTAAACAGTAAATGGAGTAAAAGGGGAGTTTCCCTAAACTGTGATTATTTTGGGGAATCCAGTTAGGAAAATCAAACTCTTCCCCCAATGGCAGAAAGTTTGTACCACTTGTATCCTCTCAGCCACTGACCTCCTACCAACTTGCACGGTTAAAAAAGAAATTGGTAATAATAAAGCTTTGACTACAAGGGCTAGCTTTTCGTTTCGAAGAAAATAAAACTCATACACATGCCCTTTCAGATCAGGCATGGTTTCTGGGTTACCCCTTGCCCCCTGTCCAGAGATTCCCTGACCGTGGAATCCAAGCCGAAGTTGCCTCCCTAACCTCTTCCAGCTGGGGAGGGGCAGGGCTTGGTGGGGGACACTTGGAGGGGAACAGGGAGGAGTGGACAGGCCACCATGTTGAAGCACGTGTATCTGGCAAGTCCAACTAGCTAGCCCTTTGTATTTTGCAGGAGAGCCTGGTATGAGAGGTCTGCCTGGTGCTGTGGGTGAGCCCGGAGCTAAAGGAGCAATGGGTGAGTGTCCCAAAGGAGCAGGTGTGCTAGTTCTTTGCGGCCCTGCAGAGATCCTTCTAGACCCAGCTCTCCTGCTCTCTGAGCTGCCCAGCCCTGGTGGAGTCTCCCTTTACAGGCCATTTCCGGGTCGGGGCAGCCTTCCTGAGGCTGAGAGAGCTGCAGGTCCCTTGGTGGATTTCTCACACTCTGGGAAGGGCTTGAGGACTTGGCAGGGCACCGCCCATTCACTCTAGAGCCCGCTTGTGAGCTCCCCTGGCAGGGGGTTGGGGAGCAGTTAGTGTTGAGGTCCCTTGGAACCCTGGGTATTTCAGGCCTCCCAGGGCAAGTCTCACAGCCAGATCCAGGTTTTGACTCCTCCACTGATGCTTACCGAGGTGCCTGTCAGGCTGGCTGAAAGCCGAGCAAACCGTCAGAGGATCAGGAGCTCAACATCAAGCCCTGAAGGGGTTTAACCTCCTCTCCACCCCCACTCTGATCATGCTGATCTACTTGACCAACTATTTAGTGAGTGCTGGCCACCAGCAGGACACTGTGCTGGGCAAGTGAGGATTTGCAGGAGGTGAAAAGTGCTCTGAAAGGTACAGAGTGAGGGTATGGTTGAAAGAGAGATTTCTTCGAAGCAGAAGGACAGAGGTGGCATTTCAGAGGGTCCTAAGAAGTTAGGAAGATTTTAATCACAGCCAGTTTGGAAAATTCCATGCAGGCACAACATGACTGGGAAGGGAAAGAGCAGACACGGTCCCCGAAGGACACTACTTTGGACAGAGGTTAGGATAGTGCCCAGAGCAGAGGAGACAAGAAGCTGGAAGACCTTGACTTCCACCACCTCAAGTAAACATGCCAAGCGTTGGGCATCTCAGCTCCTGCCATTTGATGGGGAGTTGCTGAGCAATTCTCAGCAGGAAGCCAGTCACTGTTTTAGGAGAAGGAAGGCCGGGAGAATGCTGGATCTAGAGGCCATGGCAAAGACAGGGCTTCTCCCAAGGCTGGTGGCTGCAAGAAGACAACATACTTTGAAGCTGCTGGGGCAGGCGAGGGAGGAGGCACAGAAGTAGGTCCAGGAGCCACTGATGGACTTTGCTTCTGCTTTACCAGGTCCTGCAGGCCCCGATGGACACCAAGGCCCAAGAGGTTGGTCATTTCCCTGCTGTCCTCAGCCCCACTGCCCAGCCTGCCTCCACTCCCTGCCCTGCCCATGTCCCAATGTGCAGCCCTCATTCTCTTAGCCTTAGTGCCAGCGGACCAGGGTCCAGTTTGTCCCATCCTCCTCTCCACCGCCAGCGAGTCAGTCAGGGAAGCCATCAGCCTGGGGGCGCTGGCCAGTTCAGCTTTCCTAAAATGAAAACATGTCTGTGTGGGTCATGCTCTCTCCAGGGGAACAAGGTCTCACTGGGATGCCTGGAATCCGTGGCCCACCAGGACCATCCGGAGACCCAGGAAAGCCAGGTAACAGCGTGGGAGTGGGAGCCACACCTGCACGGTGCATGTGCCTATGTGTGCGCAGCTTTGCGGGCATGTGGATGAGCGTGTTCATGGTTGTGTGTGTGTTTGCATGCATGCACAGGCGCCCCACTTGGTCCTCACCCCCTTCCCTCTGGCGGCTCAGCAGGGAGTGGCCACACTGCTATGTTGTGCTATGCGCAGTGGCTGTGAGCCCTGGTACCTCTGAATCACCGAGTCTGGCAGTTTAGAAGAGAAAGATTAATGATCACGGAAAGCAAGGAGTTCTAGAAAGGGACAAGGGCGCTAGTAAAATTTCCGGCTTGAATATAACCTCAGTATCTTGCTACTCTGGGCCCTTCCCCTCCAGTTCTCCTCTCTGGGCCTGGACCTGGACCCTCCCCAGTACCCACCAGCCCAAGTAGAGAACTACAGTTAGAGTCCCCATGCAGGGCAGACAGGGCAGGTTTCACAGGCTGAAGGAAGAACACATCAAAGCCAGCCAAGAGGGCATGCGGTCACAGCAGGCCTCGGTGGGGACCTCTGAGAGCAGGGTGGCCTCTGCCTCCTTGGCTGGTGCCCAGTGGGAGCTCTGGGGGAGTGTGCACACCCCAGGTTCTGGGCTCTCCTCAGACTCTCAAAAGGTCTGTGAACCCAAATAGGCTCAGAACCACTGCCCCATGGAGCGGTGGTTTGCTTCCCTGCAATGCCCAAGAGCTGCTGTTCACCCAAGCTGGCAGGGTCCTGGAGACCCACTGTCCTGCGTGAGGCAGGGGAGGCTGTGGCTCTCAGGGACAGCACTCAGCCCCTCAACTTTTCTTTCTTGTGTCTAATTTTCTGCAGGTCTCACGGGACCCCAGGGCCCTCAGGGTGAGTCACTGGGTCACACTCCTACTTGTCATACCGCCCTCCTCCTCCTGGCGTGGCTGTTGGCCAGTACTTTCCCTGAGGTCACTGGAGAATGTCTTCTCCCCAACTCCCTGGCACACACGCCCTTTCTCTGTGACTCTTGAGAGGCACCTCAGGAAGGAAAAGTAGGCACAGAGCATTTCTACTATTCTGGGGTAGGGTGTGTGCCGATTTTGTCTGCCTGTGTCCCGCTCCCCTCTGGTGTAAGAATCCCAAGAGGAGCACTGGCTGGATCTCCGTTATCCCCACAGAGGCCTGTGTTCCCTGCTGGTGTGGCAGGGCGTGGACACTCACCCCTGTTTCAGGAGAGCCCAGTTTCTCTGGAACAGCTCCATGTTAAAACCTGTCCTAGTTGGACTAGTGTGCATGCATTTGGATTTAAGAAATGGTCATCACACCCAGCCCCTCATTTTCTGAAGGAAATTAGGCAAAGATTTAAGATGAAACCCCTCTCCACGCCCCCAGCAGGTGACCATACAGTAGCCTCCTTCAGATGCTGTCAAAGCAAGAAGGTGGGGCTGCACAGGACATAAGAAGCCAGGCCTTGCTCTGCAGGCCCCAAGGGGCGTAAAACCCTGAAACCCCCCCAGAGCTGAGCCCGTGGGCCCCTGCCTGCCCCAAACCCAGCTATTGCCCCATTTCCCAGAGAGGAGCAAGGACTCTAAGCGAGAGGCTCCCGGGGTTAGCCTGGGCAGCTATAGCTGGGCTGAGTGACAGAGCACAGGTTGCCACCCAAGGGATGTGGAATTGCTGAGCCTTCACCATTCTGACTGACATTTTTCAAATCACATCAGGACTTCCTGGTACCCCAGGCCGACCAGGAACTAAAGGTAGGTGGTTTTCTAAGTGAGGGGATATTCTTTCTTTTCACTAACAGTGTCTGCAGGAAGGGAGGGACTGGCAGGTGGGAGGGCCCCCTCTGGCCAGAGCCTGGATCAACAGTGGCATCTAGTGGCTCCAGCAGAAGGATATGAGGTTGGGTGACAAGGGACTTTGTGCCAAGGCCCGAACCCCTTCCCATCCCATCCCACCCCTGTCCCCGCTTTGATATCTGGATATCTCCAGGCTGCTGTTGCAGGAGGATCTGGGAAGGTGTTGCCTTCCTGCCCCTGGTTTCCCTCTACAATGTCCCCGTAGTGCTTGGTCCCCATCCTTTCTTCCCCCTGGGCAGGAACCCTTATCATTCAGGTAGGCCGTGGTGTGACCTGGCCTACTGGGTACACCAGAGTCCTCCTGAGAAAGGCTTCAACACAGGCTGATGGGAGTTGAGTGCTGCTAAGGGGGCCAGGCCAAGCACTGGGAGGGGAAAAGTCCTCAGGGTGGGATGGGACAGCGTGGTGACACTCTGACCCTGAGAGAGTCGAGGGATACACAGTGCTCAAGGCGGTCTTCCTCCTTCCACCCCTGTGATCCCCATGCTCCTGCACCCTTAGTCATGAGCAGTCACTGTTACCCTTGGTGGGACCCTAACAGAAACTATTTCCAGTGACCAGTTGGGCCAAGGAATTCTTTAGGGATGAGTAACTGTAATTCCAAAATAATGACAACCAAGTTCATACATCAGGCAGACAAATTTCTGGGTCCATAAATCCAGTTGTGAGTGTGTGGTACCTATGATAGAGTCTCGTGGGTTTGGGGATTCCCGAGGATTCTCCAGGGCCTGTGCTGGAGGTTAGTGAGCAGAGATCACCCCCTGCCTCTCCCGGGGGGAAATCAGAGTCATCTTTTCCTCCTGTGAATGACTTCATTGCTTACAGACCTGGGGAAGTGAAAAAAGTGACCCCTAAAAAATGATTTCCCTGAGCCAGTCCCCAGATTGTTAGTTCTGAGAGACACACCAGTGGTCATGAAGTTTGGGAATGTGTGAATCCGACATCCTCTTCTTGGAAGTCCTCCACTCACACTTGAGTTTTCAGTGCCCTGAGACCCAGGCAGAAAAGACTGCCACCCTGCATGTAACTCGGGATTTCCCACTCTTACCACCCACAGAGCCCGCTTTGAATTCTGCAACTGTCCCATGGAATTCTCTAGGAACTCACCACCACTGTCCTTTGACCTTTGTGTAATTTTCTCACCTAAGGCAATTCTGGGGCAGAGGAGCAGGAACATGGGAGCATGAGGCAGCTCTCAGGCTGGCCTCGTTCTGGCCTCACTGAAAGGCAGATTCTCCCACGGGCCCCCGTGCAGCCCCTGCTCTGGGCAAAGATGGATGAGAGACCTTGCTTAATGCATCCTACACACTGCCCTGCAGTTCATTAAAATGCCGTTAGTCAGAGAGTGAGAGGCCCCAGGAGTGGTCTCAAATGCAATGAGAAGCCTTACAAATAATTTATGGAGCTACTAATTGATCCTTGGAACAGCCACTCTCCTCCTCTTCCTCCCCTCCCAGGTGAACCGGGAGCTCCAGGCAAGATCGTGACTTCAGGTAGGCAGGTCTGGGAGGGACCCTCTTTTCTGTGTCTCTCTCATGTACTGGGGACCTACCCTGGCTCTGCCCTCCAAGAAGTGCCAGTCTGCCAGCATGGTGCTCTGGGAAAGATGTGGTTGTGAACCCTTTGGATCAATAGCAAAGGAAGGGAGAAAGTCTAACAGTGATGAGAGGAAGAAACTTGAGCCTGCCCAGCCTACAACCTGGCTCGGGTCCCAGCACCTCTGATCTAGAAGAGTGGGGCTCAATGTTCCACGTGTTTTCTGTTTGCAGAGGGGTCATCGACGCTCACTGTCCCAGGCCCCCCAGGGCCTCCTGGAGCCATGGGACCCCCAGGACCTCCGGGTGCTCCAGGTCAGTCCTTTCTTTTGCTTTGCCCCAAATCAGCAGCAGGCCGTGGCTGCATCAACTCTAGCTATGTTCGTTTAAGGGCTGAAACCCCGGGTAGGAACCCAGGAGAGGGAGTCAGGAGTTTGGCCTGAGAAAAACAAACTCTTACTGTCTCAGAGGTCAGTTATCACACCTCACCACAGAGGAGGCCAACGCTGCCTCAGATTCATAGGTAGGAAGGCTGAGACTCAGGGCCAGTAAGCAGCAGGGTGAAAATGTGGCCCAATCTGTCTTTCTAACCTGCAACCAGGCAGAACACTTGAGCTAACAATTTGATAGTATGCATCCAGGGCAACAAAAATGCTAGCAATCTATTAGGAGAAAGTGTCCCTAAATCACCCAACAATGATGGGATCATGACAAAAATATGAGGACTTCTGAAGAAAGATCCTGGGAGTGGGCTTTGTGGCTCACGCCTATAATCCTAGCACTCTGTGAGGCCAAGGTGGGTGGATTGCCTAAGCTCACAGGTTTGAGACCAGCCTGAGCCAGAGTGAGACCACATCTCTAAAAATAGCCAGGCATGGTGGCAGACACCTATGGTTCCAGCTACTCAGGAGGCTAAGGCAAGAGAATCGCGTGAGCCCAAGAGTTGGAGGTTGCTGTGAGCTGTGACGCCACGGCACTCGACCCAGGGCAACAAAGTGAGACTCTGCCCCCCCCCCAAAAAAAAGTTCCTGGGAAATAACAGTTATTTAGAGAGCCAGGTATCAGGCTGGGCACAGTGGCTCATGCCTGTAATCCTAGCATTCTGGGAGGCCAAAGCAGGTGGATTGTTTGAGCTCAGGAGTTTGAGACCAGCCTGAGCAAGAGAAAGACTCCATCTCTGTGAAAAATAGAAAAATTAGCCAGCATCATGGTTTGCTCCTATAGTCCCAGCTACTTGTGGGGGCCGAGGTAAGAGGATCACTTAAGCCCAAGAGTTTGAAATTGCCGTGAGCTAAGATGACACCAGGGCACTCTAGACTGGGTGACAGAGGAAGACTTTGTCTCAAAAAACAAAAACAAAAACAAACAAAAAAAAGTTCTGGAAGGAAATAAGATGAAATATTCACAAGCGAAAGAATTATGGGCAGTTTTTTCCTATTTTTCCAAAATGCCTGTTACTTTGTTACGTGCATCTTTTAATTATTTAAACATTTACACACAAAAGAGGAATACGACTTAACCCAGCCATTGCAAGCATGCAGCAGCCACCCTGCTGACCAGCTCCAGTGAGAGGAAGGACACTTGGGGAACATAAAAGTAGTCCCCAACCATGACGTGACAGTGCCACAAAGGACAGCCCTGCCTCCCGCAGGTCCCAGGACCTGTTAGAGATATTCTCAGCAAGCTGGACCACACAGGGCTGATCTCAAATTGTTTATTGCTCTCAAATTCAAATAAGCAAGTAAACTGCTTTGGGCACTGTTCCAGGCCTTGCGAGGAATTGTGTGTGTACTTGGGTGACTGCCCTTTCTTCAGTTCCCGTAACCCTAGGGGTGTGATTTAGTCTTCTCTTCAACCCCATTTCCAGGCCCTGCTGGCCCAGCTGGTCTCCCAGGACAGCAAGGTATGTCACGCCCTGGGAGAACACATGGCCCTGTGGGCTCAGTGAGGACTTTCCTCGTGGGGGGACTTGGGCACCCGTGTTTTAGATGAAGTGAGAGACATGTGGTTTGGGAAAGGAGACCAGGGGTCACTGGGGCTTTTCACCAGGAGCCTTGTGAGGCCTCAGCTGCCAGGGGAGTCACCTCCTCTCACCCTCTTCCATGTTTCTGAGAAGGTAGGAGTCCTCGGGATAGGGAGACTGAGGCACTTTGTCCCAGGGTTGAGCTCAGCTGTTTACACAGGCCTCAGGGCTCATGTGACCAGACCTTGATAATCAATCGTGCCTCTGTCTATGACTCCAAATGTCAAAAACAGGCTTAAGAAAGGCTGGCCCAGTTCCTCCTGGGGGGCTCTGGCCACCGACAACTCGGTGGTCAAGGCCTGGGCCCCACTCTCTCCACCAGGTTCTGCCCCACACCTGGCACCTGGGTCCCAGGTCCCAAGAGGAAGCAGGAACCAGTTGCTGCAGGCAGTGCCCACTCTAACTCTGTGTCCCCCCACAGGCCCACGAGGTGAGCGAGGACTTGCTGGTGAATCGTTCCTGGCTAGTAGCGGCTCCATCTCTGAGGTCCTTGCTGCCCGTGAGTGACACCATTCTGGCGGGTGGTGCTGGGGGTGGGTGTGGAGCAATGGCAGCACACTCTAGGCCTGTGGCAGCTGCACCAGTGAGTCACCCGCCAGGGCCCGATGTGAGGATGGCAGGATGAGCAATGAAAGCTGAAAGGAACAGCAGGGGGGTTGTCTAGTAGGAAGGTGAGTGAGGAGGGTGGGGCAGCTCCCAGAGAGGTTCTAGGATGCCAGGAGGACCCAGGGCAGCCCTGGCCTTGACTGTGAGCATGTGGCAGGAGTGCAGCCCCCACTCCGAGAAGAGTGACAAGGGTCCGTGGGCTCTCAGCATCCTTCTGCTCAATGAGTCCTTCAAAGAGCCCAGATGGAGATGCGCTGGGCCTCCACCTGGACAGCCGGTGTGCCGAAGGACAAAGATGACAGCCACAGCTGGTCCAGGGTTCACTATGTTCTTGTCGTGTTAGGTGCAGCATTTAGCATTGTCTCACTGAGTCCTCCCAGCACCCTGTCCTGTGGGACTCACTGTGCTTTACAGAGGCAGAAACAGAGGCTGAACCAGGTTGAGAGTGTGCCCAGTCGCCCACTAGATGTGTCAGGACAGGAATTTAAACCCAGAGTCTCTGACATCCGGGCCCCAGTTCTTGGGGACTCATCAGCTGCCAGGGAACGTGACTGCAGCTTCGCCTCCCTCTGAGTGAAGGCACATTTAGCAGATGGGGTACTGGGGGTGCCCATGCCATGACCTAGGGCCTGGTCTCTGGGCTGTGTCGCCCAGGATGTCTGGGACTGGCAGTCATGCTGAGGTGCAGAAGTGCAGCAGAAAACAGCCTCCTGACTACTTCTGCTCATTTCTGTTTTCTTCTCTCTACAGAAGGTCTTGATTTACGAGGTCCTCCGGGGCCACCTGGGCCACGTGGGCCACCAGGTAAGCATCTCAGGGACCTCTAGAAGGTGGGGCCTCTTGGGGGACAGGGGACAGCACTTAGCAAGGAAGCCAAGGTCCTGCTCCCAGGAGCAGTATCAGGTCCCTGAGCTCAGCGTTGCCTCTTCCACACTCTCTTCCATAGGGCCTTCTATTCCAGGCCCTCCGGTGACAGTCAGGCTCCCTCCTGGGATGGGGGATAAGGAGACCCTGAGCCCAGGCCCCTCTGTATTAATCATATGAACCCTCTGCCCCCCTCTTGGTACTAATAAGTCTTGGGGGTCCTCTTTTCTAGGAGAAGGCTTGCCAGGCCCACCAGGCCCCCCAGGTTCTCTCCTGGCGAACTCAGGTAATGTCAGGGAGTTGAATCACACCTGTCCTGCACCTCAGCCCTCGCCCAGGCATGGGCTGTAGTCACAGCCTGTGGTCTTCCTGGCTGGCTCACGTGCTTCCTCCTCCTGGCTTTCCACGGGGCCGTGTTTGTATGCTTTTCCTGCCACTTACTGCTCATGGGGGTATTAAACCAGGACAACCCAAACCCCCTGGCAGCCTGGCCTGAAAGAGGGAGCCAGCTCTGCCTTTTGGGAGTTTCTGGACTGACTAGGGCAGTGGTTCTCAACCTTCCTAATGCCGCCAGCCTTTAATACAGTTCCTGTGGGTCACAGCCACAGGAACCTGGTTCCTGTCCTCTGCAAGGATACAGTAACTGGTACAGCAGCTAGAACCTGTGGGCCTGCAATGATGTACATGTAACAACACAGAAACTTAGGGAACACACCTGAGAGCAAACAGGAGGCCAGAACTTGTCTCTGGCAGGATTCATTTATCCACCCACCCACGCATCCATCTGTTCATCTGTTCATTCATTCATTTATCTTTAGATCCAACCTCCCAACCTCCCACCCTACCCGCCTGCTGATGAGCATGTGCAGTGAGCCCTGTGCCGTGCTGGGTGCTGCCCTCACAAACTCTGCTGTGTCCACACTCAAATTATTTCTTTTCTCTGCAGAAACCTTCTTCTCTGGCCCCCCAGGCCCACCTGGTCCCCCAGGCCCCAAGGGTGACCAAGGTGAGAAAGTGTCTGAGGGATCCCAGAAGCCACTGTGTGTCCCTTGCTCAACCACCTGGCAGGCAGGGGAGTTTTAATGAGGCTGGATGAGCTGAGACATTTCTTCATCCTCCTGCCATGTCCCATTAAGACACCCCCAGCAGCCTGGAGCATGGGGTGGGGGTGGAGCACGGTGGTCAGAAACTCCATACAGAATTCCCACCCTGTTTTGCCCTGGTGGAAGAAGCCCCATCCCTTCCACTGTGGGCCTGTGGAAGCCACAACACGTGGTTGGTACTTGTCTGATGTCTCTCTACTTCCTTCCCTCAGGTCCCCCAGGCCCCCGAGGACACCAAGGTACAGTAGAGCAGGCATCAAACAAAACCTGGGGAGGGACGGGCTGGCAAAAGCTGACCTTCCGAGAGTTTTCAGCTCAATGGAAACACATTTGGTCCAAATGAGCACTGGTGGGTCCACGTGTGTCTCTGTGAGTGCTGAATGTTTATGTGAGTGTGTGTGGCGTGAGATTGTGTGTGTGTGTGTGTAGCAGCTCTAGGTACTGCCCAAAGACCAACGCTGTCCCAGCAACCATGGCTCTTGGGGAGTCTCTGAGGATGATACTGGGGACAGGGCAAGGAAGGGGAGACTAACTGCCCCTCTCTGTGTATCCTTCAGGCGAGCAGGGCCTCTCAGGGTTCTTAAGCTCAGGTAAGAGCTGAGCCCCTGCCTCATTCTGGCTCCAGCCAGAGCCTCTGCAGCCCTGGCTGACAGCTGTCTGTGTTGTGGGTTTCCAGGGTCTAGTTCTCTCGGCCTCAACCTTCAGGGACCACCAGGCCCGCCTGGCCCCCAGGGCCCCAAAGGAGACAAAGGTCAGTGAGGGAGCATCCAGGAAGGTGCTGAGGCATCAGGGAAGGCCAGGCACCAGACCCTAGAGCCTGGGGAGAAGGCAGCAGGTGCTATTGCTGCTGAAGGCTTGGGATGGACAGAGGCTGGAGGAAAGGAAGGCCAAAGGGAGGGAGGGACGGGTACATGGAGTCTCTGTGCACCAAGCTGGTGGTATCATTGCAGAAACATGGCTAGGCGATGTGACACAATTGTTGGCTGAGTGTGGCTAGGCTTAGTCAGGGAAGGCTCCCTGGAGGAGGTGATGTAAACAGGGTTTCTTGTTTGGGATTCCAGGTGATCCTGGTGTCCCAGGAGCTCCTGGCATTCCTGGTGGTCCCTCTCGAGGTAAGAACCAAAGGTGACCGAAGTTCCTGTCCCCTTCCTTCAGCAAAGCTGATCATTCCAAGGAGGATGTGGTTTTATCCATTCACCCATTTCTCCCTGACTCGGTGTTGACTGGACACTTCCTCCCTGTGCTAGGATCTATGAGTTGCCTTTAAGAAGGTTATGATCAGTGGGGTGGGAGAGAAGGGCTCCCATGTATGTAAAGATGACTTAACAGTGCCAGCCGTGAAAGATGGAGACAGAGCAGGCCCTGGGTGCTGGGTGCTCAGAGGGACACTATGTGGGGGTGAGCAGGTTGCTGAAGGAAAGTGGGGCTTGGCCTGGGGCAGCTCCCCAGCTCTGCCCCTGTCAGACACTGGCTGTCCTTTCCTCTCTTCTCAGGGACTCTCCTTTCTGCCCTGGTCCCATTTCTTCCCCTGAGAGAAACCCTTCCTCCTCAGACCCTAGAACAGTGGTTCTCCACTTCCTAATGCCGTGACCCTTTAATACAGTTCCTGTGGGTCGTGACCCACAGGTTGAGAACTGCTGCCCTAGAACCTGGGCCCCTATTTGTCTGACCCTGGGGCTGGAGAAGCCAGCTCAGGCTCCTTTCTCTTTCTTGCAGGCGGATCATCGAGCTCCACATACTTACAGGGCCCACCAGGTCCCCCAGGGCCCCCAGGACCTCCAGGCTCCATCAGCAGCTCTGGCCGGGAGATTCAGCAGTACATCTCTGAGTACATGCAGAGTGAGTGGCCGGCACCCAGGCCTTGCAGGCCTTGTAGGGCGGTGGGAGTGTGAGCATATGTCTGTGTTAGGGATGTGTGTGTGTACGTGTGTCAGGGCAATAGTCTGTGTGGCCCTTCACTGCAGCCCAGCCTGCAGGCTAGGAGGGCCTGACTCCGGCTGCCTCGGAGCTGCCCCCACACACTGGAGAGGGCAGCTGGCTCTCACACATACTTTCACACACTCAGACTCTCTGACCTCATGCCTGCACGGGGGTCATTTGTCAAATGGGTGGCTGACTGGAGTCTTGTTGGACCACAGCCCCCACAGACCACCTGACCCAGCACAGGCCTCTGCCTCAGTTTCTCTATCCGTGACAAGGAGAAAGACAAGAAGAGGCATCTAGGCTCCCTGCCGGCCCCTGCAGGGGCAGGGCAGGTATTTCATCATGTGTTCCAGCTCACCCTATGGGGAGGACCTGTCCTCTGGGGTGGGAGTGGGGGGCAGGCTTGACAATGCTTTATTCCTTTGTTGGCAGGTGACAGTATCAGATCTTACCTGTCTAGAGTTCAGGGTCCTCCAGGCCCACCTGGCCCCCCAGGGCCTGTCACCACCATCACAGGCGAGACCTTCAACTACTCAGAGCTGGCAAGCCAAGTCGTGAGCTACTTACAGAGTGAGCCTCTCCCTGTACATCTTATCCTTGGGGGCCACTTTTGCTCCCAGAGCTTCATCTGTTAATTTGCTGTTCATTTTGCCCTTCTCCTGAATATGATCATTAATTCTGAATTCATGATAACCTGGCCCCTGGAGCACAGCTTCAACAGGGTTTGTCCAGATTATGAACATACCAACAGCTGTGTTGAATGAACCTCCTGCACTTGGCTGATGTGTTCCTGATGAGAGTTAGGCTAAAGCAGTGGTCCCCAACATGAGTGTCTGATGAGAGTTAGGCTAAAGCGGTGATCCCCCAAATTTTTGGTACCAGGGATTGGTTTATGGAAGACAATTTTTCCATGGACCAGGGTTGGGGGAGATAGTTTCAGGATGGTTCAAGAGCAGCACATCTCAGCCTAAGATCATCAGGCATTACATTCTCATAAGCAGAATCCCTCCCATGTGGAGTTTACTATAGATAGGGTTTGTGCCGCTATGAGAATCTCCTGCTGCTGCTGTGACAGGAGCTCATACACAGACAGTGATGACAGCAGTCAGGAGCAGCTGTAAACACAGGTGAAGCTTTGCTCCCTCCACTGCTCATCCCCTGCTGTGGGGTCTAGTTCCTCACAAGCCACAGACTGGTCTGTGGTCCGGGGCTTGTGGACGGCAGGGCTAAAGCAAATTCTTGAAAACAAACTGCAGTTCCTCCCGGAAAAACAAACAACTTTTGACCTTTTCATACTTTCAAAATAGCTTCGTAATACTTCTGTTCATTTGTTTCCCCAAAGAGAAACAGCTAGTTGTCCAGGTCTTTCAGATTCTGGACTAATGAGGGTGTTGGTCTGGTGCCCACTTGGGAGATAACATGGGGTTTTCTTCCTGGCAGCTTCGGGGTACAGTGTCAGCCTGTCCTCCAGCTCCATCTCTTCTGAAGACATCCTGGCTGTGCTGCGGCGTGAGTGCCTGTGTTGGGCTCAGGGGTGGGACCGTCCTTATTATCTCTTGACCTCACTTGTCAGGCTGCAAGTGGGAGTCAGTCCTCCTGGGCAAGGAGCCAGCAAACCGATGAAAAGGGGGCAGCAAATCCTCCCCCCAAGGCCAGGAAGACAGACAGGTGCCCCTTCAGGAGCCCGGCCAGTGTGGACCTGAGAACCCAGAACTCACAAATTCTTTCTGAAGCCAGTCCATGTGTGGGGCTAGGCCTTGGATGCCCGTGTCCTGGGTGGGTCCATGCTCGTGTGTCCTCTCCTTTCCAGGGGAAGATGTGCGCCAATACCTACGTCAGCAACTGATAGGTCCTCGGGGTCCCCCCGGGCCACCAGGAGCCAGCGGGGACGGGTCTCTCCAGTCTTTGGACTATGCAGAGCTGAGCAGTCGCATTCTCAGCTACATGTCAAGTGAGTGACCGCCCCTCGGCCTGCCCTCTGCAAGCAGGGTGGCCAGGAGGGGTGGTTGAGGGGCCTGGCTTCCCTGAGGTGGCCCCACTGACCTCTTGCCAGGCTCTAAACCAGCAGAATGACCCCAGAGGAGTGTGGGACTCTTTGGGTCATGCCCAAGAAGTGTGGCAAGTGTCTGGGAGTCTCGTGCACACACACATGCACACGCTCCCACGCACACAGTCCGGTGTACAGAGCAGCAGGACGATGCAGACGTCTAGCCTTGACCTCTGCTCTTCTTGGCCCCTCCCCGCTGGGTGGTGGCCCAGGACGGTGTTTCTGCGTCCTTCCCTCTGCCACTCTCCCCTGCCCCACTTCTATTCAAATTGCTCTGGTGTCTGACTGCCTCTCTGACAGGCTTCCATCTGCCTCCCCTGCGTGATCTGAATCCATTACAGCTTGGGATTCTGTCCTCTAGGTTCTGGGGTCAGCATTGGGCTCCCTGGTCCCCCTGGTCCCCCCGGCCTGCCGGGAACATCCTATGAGGAGCTCCTCTCCTTGCTTCAAGGTGAGGCTACGCAGGGGACAGCTGTCCAGGTGGTCTGGGAAGAGACAGAGCCCCTTGACACAGGCCTAGACTGACTCCCTCCCCTCCCCTGGTGTCTCAGGGTCTGAATTCAGAGGCATCGTTGGACCCCCAGGACCCCCGGGGCCACCAGGGATCCCAGGCAATGTGTGGTCCAGCATCAGCGTGGAGGACCTCTCATCTTACTTGCATAGTAGGGCACTGGGGAGGAAGCACAAGGAGGGCAGGGGGCAGCCATGGAGAGTGACATGGGCTCTGCTCGGCAAAGGCTTCCAGGGCCACTGGAAGGAGCCAGGAGAGCCAGGGCCACCTAGCCTGTGCTGAGAGTCAAGGAGGACCTGGGAGAAAGGGACAGGACTGGAGTGAATGAGGCTCAGACTTGGGAGTGGGAGCCCAGTGGGAGCAGCCACTCCTGGATGGTGCAAGCACTGGGCCCTGTCCCCTCAGGAAGCGCAGTGTCGCCACCCCTTCCTGGGCCAGGGCTGAGTTCTGCTCCCTCCACAGCATGGCCCTGACCCTTTTCTCTTTTCTTGCTCAGCTGCTGGCTTGTCATCCATCCCAGGCCCTCCAGGCCCACCTGGTCCCCCAGGTCCTCGAGGGCCCCCAGGTGTCTCAGGAGCTCTGGCGACCTATGCGGCTGACAACAGCGACAGCTTCCGGAGTGAGCTGATCAGCTACCTCACAAGTAGGTGGTGTCCCTCTGCCCCTCCCCAGACCTCGCTTTTCCCATCAGAGGGGCAGCAAGGTGCTCAAAAGAACTGGGAGGCTGGTGTGGGAAAGCCAGTTGGGCATAGCCTGGTTCCTTTCCCACCAGAGGCCCCTGCCTATGTACCACGACCCTGAGGTTCACTTCCAGCTGCTGAGGTGTTGAGCCCCTGAGACACCCCCTAGGTCCCCAGTCTTTCTCTCCACCGAGATTGAGCTCCCACTCACACAGCTCCCCACCCGGCAGGTCCTGACGTGCGCAGCTTCATAGTTGGCCCCCCAGGTCCCCCCGGGCCACAGGGACCACCTGGGGACAGCCGCCTCCTGTCCATGGATGACTCCTACCGTCGGGCAAGCAGCTCCTCCTCACACAGCTTGTCCAGCAGACGGGGCAGCTCCTACAGCTCTTCCACGAGTACAGGAGGGGCTGGTGCAGGCACCCTGGGTGAAGGGGTGGCCTTTGGTGCAGCTGACCCCTATAGCACCGGCCTGGGCAGAGACTATGGGGCAGCAGCAGGAGGTGGCGTGTATGGTGGTGACAATGGGCCCTTCACGGCTGGCTTTGCTGGAGGTCTGGATTACAACGAGCTGGCTGTCCGGGTGTCGGAGAGCTTGCAGCGTAAGTAGGGACATTTAGGCCTTGGTGCAGGGGGAGCATGTGGACATCTCTAGGCCAGCCCTCCCATTTTTGGAGCAGCCAGGCTGTGAAGACAGCAGGTCTGGAATCAGACAAGGACTGAAGACAAGAGTCCCCATCCTAATTCTCAGCCCACTCAGCTCAAGCGGCCTCTGTGCTGGAACCCAAGCTGCATGGACAGAGCAGCCTGGGCTCTCTGTGCTGTGCTTTGCTTTCTCAACACCAAACTCGTTCTGGGTCCCAGAGGCGTTATTACCACCATGCTAGTGTGCTGTGAGGCTGGGGAAGGAAGTTGGCTGAGAAGTCCTTTTGCTCTGTATTTTATCTGAACAGTTACTTGTCTTTGGTGAAGGCCCACAGTGGGTAGAGACCTGTGCCAGTCATGTGGGAATACAAAGGAAGTCTCAAGACTGCTCCTTGATGGGAAGTTAGACATCAGGGCACATTGTACTCCTGCTAAAGAGGGTGTGGGGTGACCCTTGCTTCTTGTACCCACACTCTGGTGTTTTACAGGCCAGGGCCTGCTGCAAGGGATGGCCTACCCTGTCCAGGGCCCACCTGGCCGGCCTGGACCCCAGGGGCTACCTGGCATCAGCAAGGTCTTCTCTGCCTACAGCAACGTGACTGAGGACCTCATGGACTTCTTCCGAAGTAAGGGCATCCCAGTCGCTCTCCCTGCGTCTTACTCACTGCAGTCTCACACAGGGCCTGCTCCAGAAACCAGAGTCTTATGAAAAACTTCTAGTTATTTACACTTGAGATGCTGAAAATTGAATTCTAAACTTTGTTTCCTCTTACAAGACCAAACTCCAACACCATCTATCTGTGTTACTTTGACTTCCCAAGTTGCAAAGCAACCTCTAGTTTAAGGCCAGTTTTTCTCCCCCTTGTAGCTTATGGAGCCATTCCAGGACCCCCTGGGCAGAAGGGAGAGGTGGGCACCCCAGGACCCAAAGGTAAGTGGTGGGAGGGAGCCAGCCCCCACAATCCTACATAGTAACGACCTCTTGCTGAAAAGGCTCGCTCCCTTGCTGGTGCTACACTAGCTCCCTGTCCTCAGTCCCCATCCTCTTGCATCACTTAGTCATGCCTGTCTGTCCTTCTAGGTGACAGAGGCCCTGTGGGACCACCAGGTCATCCTGGGCCACCTGGCCCTCGAGGGCACAAGGGAGAAAAAGGAGACAAAGGTAAGCACCGACTGCCATGGGTTCAAGTGCTCTATAGAGAAGCAAGTGATTTATTCCAGAGCAGCCTGAGATTCAGACAAAGCCAATTACTGATGGCAGACACTGCCAAGAACAGAATTTGCATAACTATCACATTCACAGTGAGGCCGAGAGGAAGGAGAGAGAGTGCCAAGGCAGGGGGAAAGGAGAAGGAAGCTGGTGGTGAAATGGGGTGAATAAACTGAGTCTTACAAGAAAGATTTAACTCTTGAAACCATCCTTTCGTAGTCACAGTTGCTGTAATTATCCAAGCTAAGGTTCCCACAGACCACAAGATATTTTTAAACCTTGTACTCATCTTCTTTCAGGTGACCAAGTCTACATTGGGCGGAGGAGGAGGAGAAGTATCGCCACCAAGCCATGAGCTAGCCTTGGCGAGACAAGCCCCTGGACCAGTTTGCTCAATGTGTATGGCACTGAAGTCAAATCTCTCCAGAGGGGAAAGCTGGCGTCTGTCAGTGTGCTACTGAGACAGCACAGCCAAATAGTCACCTAGCCACACTTGTTTTAGTCTGAACAAAATATACATATATAGAACTCAAAGATACACAATCTGAAACAGCTTCATTGGGTAGACTTTAAAATAGTAGCAATGTTTTAGAATACTAGCTTCTCTATCCAGATCTGAGCCCCCTGGCTTCTTTAACACTTAGTACAAGCCCCAACATAAGAAAGCCAGCTACACAAAAATTGGCTCAGTAGTCTTAGAGCTTTGATTAAGTATGAGCCCAGAAAATGGACAACAGTCTCTGGTCACAGAAAAGAGTTGGCTAACAAGTAACTCTTACACTGAAAAAATTAGGAAATTCACTTCCCCAATAGGAGGTGACAGGGTTTCTAATAGTTATCATATTCTGTATGTATGGCATATTTCTACTTGCTTAGAAAAGTCTGATTGTAGCTATGATCTGTCCCATAGGTCTCTGCTAGAGTTCACAGACACACTGTACTGACCTGGGCCACAGCAAATAGGAAAAGAGGGTGAAGGGCAAGGGGCAAGGAAGGGAGTAGGGGGTACAGAATACCTGATGCTGAGGACAGATGGCTTCAGTTCAGGATGTCACCCTCTGCTCTGCACTCAGGAGAAGACGTGAGGGACTGGGCACAGTTGGTTTTTAAGCACTTTTCAATGTCTAAAAACATTTGTATGTGGTCTATAAGATAAAGTCATTTCAATTGTAAAATTTCCAATTAAAGTTTTTTTCTTTTTTAATATGTTTAATGTGATTCATCTGACCAAAGAAATATTAAAAATATATATATTATGGGTGAACTGGCTCTAATACTATTGCAAACACAAGGAAAAAAAACTGGTTGTATTTTGGGACACAGCTTCTGGCATCATTTAATCATTGAGGTGTTTTAAGGCAAACCGTTAGTTGCAACTATAAACTGGATCTAAGCATATTACAAAGCATATGAAGGTTTTCCCCAAGCATAAACTACTTGAAATAAACACAGATGCAACAAGTTTATTTGTAATGAATATAATGCTTTACCCTGGGGCAAATTATGACTGTAGGGCAAGTAATATATGGAATATTGAAACTCATATTAGAGAAAAATGTACAAATATCAAATGCCCTAAAGAAATTCATAGTAAAACTGGACACTCAAATTTTAGAAGAGGCTATACTGGGTCAATTTGTGAATTTGCAACAAGTCATGACCTCTCAATAACTGGATAGTTTAAAATGGTATTAAATTAAATCTACTTCTAAAAGACAGGTTGTTTGTTTTCCACATGGTGTCTCCTGAGTATCTCATGTATTATCCTGGAAAAGACACATCATTTATTTCCACTGTACCAACCAATTGCTAAAAGCAAAAACCAGTCCAGTACCCAACACTACATGATCTTTTTGCCTTTTATTATATCCTAATAGATTGCTACCTATGAATGTGTGAATTTAAAAATAATTTTCAACAACTTTAGTTTGACTCTAATGAAAACTTACTAGTGTATATAACAAATTAATGTAATGTGCCTTTCAAAAAACTTTTTTCAAAAGAACGTTAACAGTTTTACTCCCGGCTTGGCGCCTGTGGCTCAATGGGCTAAGGTACCAGCCACGTACACCTGAGCTGGCGGGTTCGAATCCAGCCCAGGCCCGCCAAACAACAATGACGGCTGCAACCAAGAAATAAAGGCAGAACTTAAAAAAAAACAAACAGTTTTACCCCCAAAGGCTGGATTTAATTTTACATTTTAAAAGTAGCTTTTACTCTTAGAAACTTCAGGGACTTTAATAATGATTCTTACCTTGATTAATTGGACTTCAGGAGTTTTTCTCTTATTACTAGATTTACTAAGTTATCTAAAACTCTTCGTAAGGTCCTATGCTCAAGTGAAATAAGGTAAAACTCCAAACTTGGTAACTTCTCTGGACAAAACCCAGAAAGAGAATGGGGCAGATTTGAGATGTATCTCCAGCTGAATAGTGATGGAGCTGAGCCTATTTTGTTAAAAAAAAAAAAAAAAAAAAAAAGTCAAGAATTAGCTCAATAGCACGTGATACTCCCAGATTAGAAAACGGCGTGCTATGCCTCCTTCCAGTCCAGCTGAACACTTGCCAAATGATGCTGCCTGGTGCCTACTGAATCCTGCATGAATATATCAATGACAAAAAGAGGTTATTTTAGCAGAAATGAGGTCATATGATTGGTGAAATGTTTGGTGAGAAAAATAATCTCACTGTGGGGAAAAAGGAAATAGAAACATAAACATACAGATATACATTTATGTTGATAGAAGCATTTTAAGCACCTCTCAAAGAAAGTGTTTCCATGCTGAAAGACACCTCCCAGCAAGTTACCAATAAAAACATTTGTGTCTGTGTGTGTGTGCATGTGATGTGCCCTGGATGGCCAGGAACATTAACAAGTCTGTAAAGATTAGAAGACTTGGAGGACTGCAAGTGTTAAAATAGAACTTGCATCAAAAAAATCTGCAAAGTGTTCTCATGCAGGACAATCTAGTTTCAAAGTCACTCAATAAAAGACTGCTTCCCAAAACAGATTAAGAAATAACTTTATTTTTTGTCTGTCAATCTTATGATTGAAAAGACATGTTGCTCCCAAACAGACAAGAGGCATAATCTGAAACAAAATTCTTTCTGAAAATTTAGCTTATGAACTCATTACACTGCAAATCAGAGAAGGATCACAAAAAGCTGCAGCCAACATTTAAAATTGGTAAAACACTCTATCCTAGGCTTAGTAGCAGAAATTTTAAAGCTTTATCAAAACCACATCAGCCACAGAATAGCAACAATAGAGGCATTAACTGTTGTGCCTTCAACTTAAGGGGAAAGTGTTTAAAATATCATCCCATTTCCTATAAAAAATCATTTCCAGAAAAGAATTGATTGATTTAGTCAAAAGACTATTAGAACTGGAACGCTCTTTGACTTCAGTCTAGGTTTTCAACATTATCTCTAGCTAATACTTTGACAGAATTTGGCTTCTCAGAAGTCTTTGTCATTTAAGCACAGTGTGGAATGGGAAAAAGTGTGTAGTTACAAGGATACTAGAAGAGTACAAAAAATAGTCACTTCTGAAACTCACTGATGCTCAAGAAATCAGAGACCCTCCCTTAAAGTGGGTCTCATGCCTGAGAGCTTTGTGCTTGAGGAAATACTACTTAGAGGTAGCTCTGGTTCTGGTTTATATTTAATTACGATTTGCTGTATCCAGCCACAAGAAAGTTCTAACATTTTCAGCAAAGTAAATGTACTCTAAATTTCCTCCTTACCCACCCTATAGCTTCCCCATAGAAAAGGGTAAGAAAAAGCTTAATGTGACTCCACATGAAATAGCAGCTAATTTCGGCAATTCATACATCGACAGGTTGAATTGGCAGGACTAGGAAAGGCATCATGGTGCCCTGCGCTCTAGGAGCTGGACCTACAGAAGTATGGAGGTCTGGTGTGTCACAGCACTCAGGGAAAAGGGGAGAGGGGACTGTTAGGGTGCACGTGTGGAAAAGTTCTTTTATGCATATTTCATGGCACTTTCTGCCATAGCAACAAAACCACCGAATCAGGGAAAAATCTGACTGTACTATTAGATTTCAAAGAAGTCTGTACCCCTCATCCACTCCCTACCTACACTTTATGCAAGTACAAAAGATCACTATTATCTATCCAAATATAGCCTAACGAGAGGTGGGCCAGAATACAGCATAGTCTTATAACAAAACACTTTTTGAAAAAATTTATGTAACTTTTAAACACATTGACTGCCACACTAGGAGAAACAAATTTTTTTTCTTGGGGCCACAGTGTTTTATTAGTCTAGACAGGTCAAGAGATATGTGAGTCCTATAGGCCCTGGGCTCAAAGTCTAAGTTAAATACAACTCAGAGGGCAGTTAATGTGTTAAGTATTACAATGAATGCTTCACCTCTACATATGTGTCATTATGTAGTCTTGCACCCATATGAATATGGTCATATTTGAAAAGGAACTCAAGCACAACACTGAATCAAAAGGTAGTTTTAAGGGAGATGCAAGAGCAGTTAAGAACCCTACCCGGAGCCTCCACTATGCCACTCTGAGCCTCTCTCCTTGAGTCAATACTCTTGAATGTCAAGTTGAAAGGAAAATAATCAAATATTTAGACCAAATTAATTAGGTACCACAAACTATTTAGCACACAGGGTATCACTGACAAAATATCCACTGGCTGAAGTATTCATTTTTAAAAAATTCAGAAAATGAAAATGTCAAAGGAGAAAGTGGCTATGAAAACCTTCCTCCCCACTCCCTCTTTAAAATAAATTGTTAAATACACTGGGCAACATCATACTGTCATTTTTATCATAACAATATAAACCATTTCCATTATCCTGAATATTACTTTATAAAGATATATATTTTTAAAGGCTTTAAAAACATTTTTCAACCCAGCATTTGAGAATAAAGCATTAAAAGAGTTTTGTATACAGTAACACATTCATGTGATAAGTGTATGAATTTACAACAATACATAATATATATGTATATATATTTATATAAAAACAAACTTGGCCAGAAGTTAAGGCTACCTACAAAGTTGTCCAAGTAAATTATGCTTGTCAAAACAATTACAAAATGAAAGTCACACATGCATTTTTAAATCATCTAAACCACTGACAAAATAAGGTTCAGCATCCAAAGTTTTCAATTAACTGCAAGAAAGTGCTACATTTACATTTTCTTAGTATAAATCAGTGTTCCCACAAAATTACATTTAATTTTCCACCAGCCTCAAAAGTAATACAACTAAAAATAAACTCTTACAATCTGGTACCTAGTACTCTTGAGAGAGAATAGGTTGTAAATGGCAGGTATTGAGCATCTTTGACAAATGCACTGTCTCATCCACCTAAGTCCAGCTGGTAATACTGTTTGACCTGACACGGTTGACATTTTAAGCCTCACAAGGGACTAAGAGCAAACATTTCATTAATAATTACAATCAGCAACCACAGGATAAAGGTTTTAGGCTTTTCCCACTCAAAGTAAATAAATATGGAACAAAATAAAACCAAAATAATATAAGTAGCCTCATTTCAAAACAATGAAAAGTCCATTCTGACATTTGCCTAAATACTTAAATCCTTTCTAAAAAAGTATTCTGAACAAATGCCTCTTTTAAAATTAATTTCAGAAAATATATTTATAAATATAACTCAAAGCCTGCAATCCCCTCACAGAGTTTTAAATGAACAGAATGTACTACGATGGAGGGAACTCATTTACCTCATGTATTATTTGAGAAAATTAATGGAGGCAGTTAAATCTATATTACTTTGAATTTGGTGTTTTACATTTCCAATTTGCACATCTAAAAGCTACTTTTTCATTCTTTCCAAACTTTGTACAATATATATTTTATAATGAAAATTCTCACCAAATGGTAATAGGAGCAAGACTTTAAAAATGATAATTTAGTGCTAAGGCTGTTATGTCCCTATTGATCAAAAAGAAAATCCTATTTATTTATTTTTTTTTTTTTGAGACAGAGTCTCACTGTGTTGTCCCTGGTAGAGTACCATGGTATCATAGCTCACAGCAACCTCAAACTCTTGGGCTTAAGCAATTCTCTTGCCTCAACCTCTAGAGTAACTGAGACTACAGGCACCTGCCACAATGCCCATCTATTTTTAGAGACAAGGTCTCGCTCTGGCTCAGGCTGGTCTTGAACCTGTAAGCGAAGGCAATCTACCCACCTGGGATTACAGGCATAAGCCACCACACCTGGCCTAAGAAAATCCTATTTTAGACTTGATTAAAATATAGTGTTTTAGGCACTATCTTAATAAAGCTAGCCCCCTCAATGATTAGCTCATGCCTGAATAGGTAATTATTTTCCACAAACTACTGAAATAATTTTTCTCTTTTAAAAGAGTTTGTTCCTATTTAAAGATAAAATATATTTATTTACTGAATCAATAGAAAATTTTGAGCAAATCATAGCTTTTTTATGAGAGCCGATTCACCAAAAGAAAATAATTTCAACCCTCTACAGCAGAGTGTCAACTATAGAATTTGGGCATCACTGAGAAGTTAGGGCAGGTAAAAAGACATTTATTAATACTTAGTGATGTAACAGTTCTTTAAAATAACTTTAAACGTTATTTCTCTTAACAGTTTTCAGGTAACAGTGCCTAAGGAATACAACTTTTAAGATAAATATACAATATCACCTGGGGAATTAGTGCAAGATGCTACTTTGCCAAAATGGCCTAGCATCTGTCTTAGTTCACTTTCCCTTCATCTTTGCTTTTTAAAAAAAAACAACAAACAAAAAAACACCTAGAAGGTGAGGCAGGTGATTGTCTTCATGAGCTGTCTGACATAGACTGTGGCAGAAGATGAAGAGAATAGAATGATGTTGGAAATGTCAAACTCAAGCACAGAATGCTTTCCATTGTTATGATCCAGTGGAATGCAAGCTAGGAATAGGATAGAATTTGGAAATCCGGCTTTGTGTTGATGGGTTAAGGCATTCAGACTCCCCAGTCATTTTAAAGAACACTTCCTGTTCTTGCAGTTTCCTGGCAAACTCTTCCTCCAGTGTCTTGAAAAGAAAGGAAAAATGAAATTGTTATGTGCTGGTATTACAAATAAAATTTATACTGACAGCCAAGATAAAACTACTTGTCCAAAACACTTTCTCTGTGTACTACCCTAAAGAAGATACAGCATTTGCACACCCCTAGTTCAAGTCCAGCTCAGCCATATGAATGGATAATGTGGGTCCATTCTTTACTTCTTTGTATTAGAGAATCATTTAATTCCTCTACTGTAAAATAGGAAGGAATAATACCACCTACCTCACTGATTTGCTATGTGAAGATTAAACTTGATAATAATGTACTTAAGACATGCGATGCATTCCAATAAATGGCACCCACTAACTATTATCTCCCACATGGCACTTATCTCTTTCTACTTTTTATTTTAGTTACTGATGTGCCTCTTTTCTTCCACACTAGACCATAAGCTGTTTAAAGGTAGGACATAATTCATATTTACATCGCCATAATACAGAGCAAATAATAAGCACTTGAAAAATATTTCAGGCATTGTTGTGAAATGAATGTATACCCCCAAAATTCATGCATCAAAACTTAATCCCTATGTGATTAATAGGAGGTGTGGTCTTTGGGAGGTGATTAGGTCATGAGAGTGGAGCCCTCAGAAATGGGATTAGTGCCCTCATAAGGGCCTGAAGAGAAAATTCTTCCCTTCTTCCATGTGATGACACAGTGAGAAGTCAGCAGTCTGTAACCAAGAAGAGGGGCCTCCCAGAATCTGATCATGCGAGCACCCTGATCTCAGACTCCCCAGTCTCCAGTTTATAGTATTTTGTTATAGGCACCAATGACTCTGTGAACAAGTGATTCAGCGATTAGTGCTTTTGTAGGTACAAACCAAGTACAGGGAAAGATGGAAGGATACAGAAAGGTTTCTCACAAGAGATAAACACGAGCTTAGTCTTGAAAGAAAGATAAGAATTTTATGGGTAGGCTGGGGAAGGCATGCCAAATAGAGGGAGCTAAAATACCATGGCTTGAAAGCTGGAAACCAAGCAGCTGGTATGAAGAATGGTGATTACACCCAGTGCTGGAACACGGACTGGAAACAGAGTGGCTAGTAGGAGATAAAGCAAGGGAGGGTGATTGTGACCCAAGTGTGACCCTATGAAGGCTTCAAAGACAAATTAAGGCATTAATATTTTATTCTGATGGAACTGGGAAGATTTATCAACACCACTTTGACAGTTTCAGAGATGTTACTGAGGATAAATACTCTGCTGATGGCAGCCAAGTAGGGAGAAGGGAAAGGGACTAGAAATCAGAAGGCCATTAGGACATTACTGAACAATTTAAGCAAGCAGTGGAGAGCAGTGGGAAAGAAGGAGAAATATTAATTGGCATCTGACTGATATGGGGTGTGACAGAAATGAAAATAACTCAGGTTTCTAGCCTAGATGTCAATTAAGGAATGGGAATATAGGAAGAGTATCTGATAGTGAGTGGAAATGTAGGGAGGGGAAAGAGGTGAGATAGAGAAGAAGGAAAAAGAACGTTGAGCTTGGTTTTATCTCCAACTTTGCATTCTTTAGTCATCATTCATACACTGATCATTTACAATGTGTCAAGAACTATACTAGAAGCTATATATATGTATGTATGTGTATATATATGTATATATGTACATATATCTACACACACACACACAGCCCTTACGAGGGCACTAATCTCACTTATGAGGGTTCCACTCAGTGTGTGTATATGTATCAGTGAACAAGAGATAACGTCCCTGCTTTCACAAAGTTTATCTTCTCATGGGAGGTGACAATAAACAAATGTGCTTGGTGGTGATGAGTGTTAGAAAGAAAAAGAGAGGGCAGCGCTTGTGGCTCAGTGAGTAGGGCCCGTATACTGAGGGTGGTGGGTTCAAACCCAGCCCCGGCCAAACTGCAAACAAAAAAATAGTTGGGCGTTGTGGCGGGTGCCTGTAGTCCCAGCTACTTGGGAGGCTGAAACAAGAGAATCACCTAAGCCCAAGACCTGGAGGTTGCTGTGAGCTGTAATACCATGGCACTCTACCAAGGGTGACAAAGTGAGACTCTGTCTCTAAAAAAAAGAAAGAAAGAAAAGGAGAGAAGAGTGAATACAGAATGCTTGTTTCAGGTGGGTATGGGGGCTATTTTGATAGTGATCCAAAATAGGAATCATGGATGAAATGATTTGAACAGATGCCTGAATGAAATGAGGAGAAATATATGTAACATCCAGAGGGAAAATAGGAGCTTACAGTCAAACATAGATTAAAAAAATGAACAATAAAAGCAGCAGCAGTCATTCCTTGAGTCCTGACTATGGCTCAGGTTCTAGATAAGTGGTATAAATACACCACTTTTTAAAACTTTCTTAACCACCCCGACTAGGTAGTTAGCACCATCCTCACTTTACAAATAAGGATAACTGGGCCCAAAAATGTTAAATGACAAAATGAATTAGCACTGAGTACATATTAGCACTGAGATTTGGACCCACATTCTGTATGACTTATGAGTTTGTGCTCTACACAACCCCTACTATTCAAGTTTGGAAATTGGCCATAAATACGCAATGGCTAGAGCCAAGAACAGCCATAAAATCATCAAGGTAAAAAACAGAACTAAAGGTGCAAAACTGGGAAATGCCCACACCTTAGGAAGACAAAAAGGGTGATAAAGAGCACAGAGACCAAGCAGAGCAGAGTTATGTCAAAAAATCCAGGTGAGAAGACATTTTAAGAGATAAGACTTTTAGTAAGAACAGTTAGCTAAGGCCATAGGATTTGGCTATTAGCTGCTCGTTTATAACCACTGTCAACAAGTTCACATGGGGAATTTAGGGTAGAAGCTAGACCATAAGAGTTAAAAAGAGCAACTGGGGGAAGAGACTTTTCACTGTTTACCATTTTGTACCTTCTGAATTCTGAACTACAAGAATGTTATTTCCTATCCAACAAAATTTAAATGAAAAAGCCACACTATCAACTTACTTAAGTCATTTCACTTCCTCTAGAAACCTCTGGCACACAGTAGAGGCTAAATACATATTTTCTTCATTGATTAGATGGACGGAAGAAAAGAATGGTTACAATGTGTAGCAGATAGGAAGCCCCAAAGAAAAGTTAAGTTTGAGGGATATGGATCACACAATGATAGCAAAAACAACACTGAGATGGATAACCAGTAAGACCAGGCTGGCATGGAGTCAAGTATAAACAACGAAAAGGAGGGAGGCAGAGAAGCCATCCCTATTTTAACTGGATTTCATATTTATATAACATACTAGGGCCTTGTAATATGGCTCTAGTTGACCTTGCCCAGACTTAGCTATCATCACTTCTTTTCTTTTCTTCTTAACACTTGTAAACAGGTGCACAATGTTCCAATGATAGAAATCTATTTGTAATTGTACGTACACCACATCATTTTCACTCCTCCTGTTCTCTCTACTTAAACCACCCAATTTCATCCCAATCTGCCAATCTGTCCATTTCCTAGCAAGTCATTGTCCTGGCGTCATAGCTCACAGCAACCTCCAGCTCTTGGGCTTAGGTGATTCTCTTGCTTCAGCCTCCCAAGTTGCTGGGACTACAGGCGCCCACTGCAATGCCCGGCTAATTTTTTGCTTGCAGTTTGGCCGGGGCAGGTTCGAACCTGCCACCCTCGGTATATGGGGCCAGTGTCCTACTCACTGAGCCACAGGTGCTGCCCATTGCCTAGCAAGCTCTTACTTATCCTTAAAGCCTCACTTGGCTTATAAGGCATCTCCTCTCTAAGGCCTTTCCCTGACTTTCCCAGGCACATTCAAGCTCTCTGCTTCCTTTCCCTTCATATCTTGAACTAACCTCCTATAAAGCAATGATCCTACCAATTTATAATTGCTTGTCACTAGATTCTCAACCTTTTGGAGATAAGGATGTTGTTTTTTCCTCTCTATCTCCTGCCCTGGACTCTATACCTGACACGTAGTAGATAAAGAGCCAAGAGCTGAGTGGATAGATTAGTGCAAACACCATTTTAATTAAAGGTTTTAAAATTACCTTTTTCCTAGGTCTCAATTTCTCTCTCCATTCTTTTAATTCTTGGCTGTGTTCCTCATCTAGTTCCTTTAATTTCTGAGTCTCATGCTCAACCAGCAGGTGGCATTTTTCATTCTGAAAATAAAGTTTGAATTAGAAAAAATTTCAATCAATTAAGCAATTTTTCACAAATACAATTAACTTTCAAAATAATAAATTATTCATCAAACATCATGCTATTATTGAGATTTAAGTTTTCCTCTAAAAACCCAAGGGCCAAGAATTATGAAATTAGTCACAACTTCATTTTCACAAGTTTAAAAGCTAGATTGTTACATACCATACAAAAATAAATGTGGGACATAACCACAAGAGGGACCCTACCTAACAAAATCAAATGTTTTGACCTGGTTGTTTGTACCCTCACATTAACCTAAAATAAATTTACTTTTCAAAAAATAAATAATCTCAAAAATAACTTCAAAAGAATTAGTCTGAGAAATTTGTTTTTCCTAAGAAGGTTTGCTGGTGCCCAAAACTGACATACAGAAGAGAGTTTGCATACATTTTACCTGTTGGCGCCAGAACGCGGAATCGGAACTATTCTACTATAGCAAATTAAAAAAATACATAGAATATGCACATTGTATACACCACTCATAATTTTAAACATTTTAGGTTAAAATTAGATGGGCTGCACACTCCAGGTATGGTTCAAAATCACTTCTCTCTAAAGCAGTGGGTTCTCAACCTATGGGTTGCGACCCCTTTGTAACAATGAAAATACATCCTGCATATCAGATATTTACATTACGATTCATAACAGTAGAAAAATTATAGTTATGAAGTAGCAATGAAAAAAATTTTATGGTTGGGGGTCACCACAACACGAGGAACTATATTAAAAGGTCACAGCATTAGAAAGATTGAGAACCAATGCTCTAAAGTAATCTTTAAGATTCTTAGGAGAAAAATTCCTATATTTTTAACTTACCATTTTTTTCAAAAACCTATAAGAAAGGGCAGTGCCTGTGGCTCAGTCAGTAGGGCGCCGGCCCCATATACCGAGGGTGGCAGGTTGAAACCCGTGCCCGGCCAAACTGCATCAAAAAATAGCTGGGTGTTGTGGCGGGCGTCTGTAGTCCCAGCTGCTCGGGAGGCTGAGGCAAGAGAATCGCCTAAGCCCAGGAGCTGGAGGTTACTGTGAGCTGTGACTCCACCGCACTCTACCGAGGGTGACAAAGTGAGACTCTGTCTCTACCAGAAAAAAAAAAAAACCTAGAAGAAAGTCAACTATTTCCCTCTAAAATGGAAGAGAAATTTTAAATTCAAAATCTGACCAAAAAAAAAAAAACACAGAATCTCACAGCAAAACTGCTTATGTCATTTTGAAAATTGTATATCTTCTTGCAAAATATACTAAAAACAATACTCAATATGGCTTCTGATAGACTCAACATCTTAGCTTCATGTTTACATTAATCATGGTTATATAAAATTGAAACAAGTGTCTGTGACACTAAACTGACCTTCATGTGGAGCTACACAAAAAACACACCCTTTAAATCCTAGTGTTTTCATCAAGTACCATGCAGTTTGCTTTGGTTAGCTATTATTTCCTCAAAACCAGCCAGCTGTGCTAGCCATGTACCACAAGTCTAGCTGTCATGATTCTGTATCTAACCTGCAGCTGATGCAGTTCTCGAACGTTGGCTTCACACTGCAACTGAAGGTCCCGCATTTGGTTTTCATGTTTCTGATGCTGAGCCATTCTTTCATTTTTCTGCCTCTTTTCTTCTTGTGCAGCAAACTATAAACAAGGCAGAGAAAAGATAAATTATGATAAACAGGCAGTGCAATTTCTACATATTCTAAAGATATAAAAGAATTTAACAAAACTTAAAAATAAACTAAAGCTACAAGTAATAATAATATACTGAGATTCAAACCTGGTGTCTACAGCATGGTTTTGGGGTGAGGAGCAAACTTCTGGCTAAAATCTTGCTCCTCTCTGCTTAGTCTACCACCCTGGGAAGATGGCATTGGTACATGTCATGTACATATCTAACCCAGCTCACAGGGTTAAAGTGAAAATCAAAAAACCCAAACTGAATATTCTAAATATTTACAACACAATTATGTGGCACTTCTAAAGGTCATTCTAATTTTGTAAACATAAGAGGAGAGAATAATTTGTATATTTACCTGTTTAATTTTGTCCCGATCCTGATCTGGCGTAGCTGTTGAGTTAATTCTCAAACTTTTCTTAAACATGGCCATTCGAGTCTTAGCTTCACTGCGTTGAATCTTGGGCAGTCTTGCTCTTTCTTGAGTCTGTCTGTTTTTCAATTCCTCAATAAGTCGTTGATTGTAACGCTGCATTTGTTCTGTTTCCTAAGAAAGTTATAAACAGAATCCAGTGCTGTAGATATAATTTAATCCTTAGTACACACACATATACTCAAACATGTCATTTTATTGTTTTCCATAATTTCTCTCTCCTTTTTTTTCTTTTTTTAAGAGAAAAAAGTCTCACTTTGTCACCCTCAGTAGAGTGCTTTGGTGTCACATAGCTCACAGCAACCTCCAACTCCTGGGCTTAGGTGATTCTCTCGCCTCAGCCTCCCAGGTAGCTGGGACTACAGGCACCCGCTGCAACACCTGGCTATTTTTTGTTGCAGGTTGGCTGGGGTTGGGTTCAAACCTGCCACCGTCGTTACATGGGGCCAGCGACCTACTCACTGAGCCACAGGTGCCACCCTTCTCTCTCCTTTGTTGCATAGGGACCATAACAATATTAGGCAAAAAATAACTTATAAGAAATAAAAGGTATTAGTTATAAAAGTCTTATATTGAAAATGTTTTACTAAGTATAATAAGTCCACATTTTTAAAATACTTGAATTACAAATGTAGCCAAAACAGCTATTTGAAAAAGAAGATGGGATTGGGTATAGTGGCTTATGCCTATAATCCTAGCACTCTGGGAGGCTGAGATGGAAAATCGCTTGAACTCAGGAGTCAGGAGTTTGAGACCAGCCTGAGCAAGAGCGAGACCTCATCTCTACTCAAAATAGAAAAATAAGACAAGTGTGGTGGTGGGCACCTGTAGACCCAGCTACTTGGAAGGCTGAGGCAGGAAGATCACTGGAGCCTAGGAGTTTGAGGTTGCTGTGAGCGAGGCTGAGACCCTGGCACTCAACTACCCTGAACAACAAAGTGAGATTCTATCTAAAAAAAAAAAAAAATGAAGATAACAATGTGTAATCTTGTAATTAGTTACCTTCCTCATAATTGTAGAAAAGAAGTTTGAAACTTCTTCCTCCTTTAAAATTAGTTAATTAGCATTGTAATTAGTTACCTTCCTCATAATTTGTAGAAAAGAAGTTTGCAATCATAATTAAGATGCAATGAATTACTTCATCAAAGAAATTTTAGGACAAAAAAGAAATCTAAAATTCATTCTCTAAGAAAATAAGCTTCAAAACTAAATAGTTAACAAACTTTAAAATAAATTTTAAAAAATTTTCATTAACCTTCTCGTGGCGCTTAAGTAGCTGATGTCGTTGCATGAAATACTGATCTTTAAGCTGCTGTTTGAGCAACTGGTGTTTTTCTTGTAAGTGTCGTTCTTCAAGCTCCCAAATTGCAGCTTCTCGAGCTAGAAGATAGCAGTTTTCAGAATATCATTTTGTTCTCTTTACTATCTACTTTGCTCTACATTTTAATATTTACAAAGTGTTTTATATATGCTGAGATATATACATACACTGACATTCTAAGCTCTAAGTAGAATTGTATCAATATACAGATAACATTAATTCCTCCTTTCATTTTGTTCTAATGCCATATAAACAGAAAATGTACTACTCTAAACCAAAATTACATTTAATCACAATTACAAAGAAAAAAAAATAAGCTAATTTGTTAGGGGAAATAAATACTTAAAATCCCATTCTATTGTGTAGCCATTAAGTATACCAACAACTATAAGGCATGATGAATACACAAAACTACTGACTATCTATCTAGTGGTGCTATCTATTTCTAGCACCACTTGGACAAGATAAATTTTAAGAATTATATGTTTCTGTGTACTTCTGTCATAAAAGAATTCTATATTTTATAGTATTTTTTAATTTTAAAAGACTCTTTTCTCCTATTTACCACAGCTTTACCTTTTCCTTTACCACTCTAGAGAAGAAAAGCATTCGAATAATTCCCAAGGTGTATCTCTGCAATATTTTTGAGATCTCACTTCATAAACCCACACTCATGCTGCAGAATGTACCGTACCTCTCATGAGCTGCTGTTTGTTATTCAGGCACTCTCTCTCAATATTGGCCAACTCTGCCTTCTGTTGTTGGATGATCTTTTTCAGAGAGCCATCTAATTCTTGTTGTTGCTTCTGAACAAACTCTTGCTCCTATTAGACATAGTTAACGATAAGTTAAATAGGTTATCTAATGAGCTTCACATCCATTTATCTATATAACTGCATATATTGGTGGTTAATAAGATTTCCAAACCAAGTTTGCAAAGTTAGCTGGATTTTAAAATCACCAAAATTATGCAGTACACACATAATACAAATGCTTTACTCACTCAATTCAATCTCCCCCAAAGTATTAGAATATAAAATATTCAAAACTCACCACTAAAAATGATACATACAAAAGAAGTTTATAGCCCACTTGTAATTAAAATGCCCTATTACACGAGCATGTTGGGGAAAATAATAAATTTATAGCTTTTAAAACTGACTACTCACTCTACTATGGTATGATTAAAATAAGAATAAACAAGAAATGTCCTTCAGGGAGAGAGGCAATAAAAAAGCTAATAAGGAAAACAGATATCAGAATCTTAGGAAATAAAGAGGAAAAAATACCAGGGCTATACCAACAGAGGAAGAAAGTTTTTGTATAGGCTGTGCCTATAAAGAAGAATAAAAGTTTGAAGATCTAACAGGAAATAATGCATTGCTAGAGAAATGTAAACTAGGAACAAGAAAGTTATATAACTCTATAAACAAATTCCTATAATCACAGAATTCTATCAATTTGGGATTCACTAATTTAATCAATAAATATTAAGTATATACTAACTGACCAAAAGCCAAAATTACTCTAGGAAAAAACCCTTCGATTAATTGTGTTAAGAAAAAATGTTAACGTGACAGTTTTTCTCCTAAAATCATACATTTATGATAGAAAAGGAAGACTATCCACATTAAAGAAATGTAAATTTGGATCTCTACTCTCTCTCAACAGTTTTAGCAGTTACAGCAATTGGTGATTAGCTCAAGGGATATTCAGATCAATTTTTATATGGATTTAGAATTTAGAATTAAAGAACCACTTCTTTCATAATCCCTCCTCTTACAAATCCAAGAGAAAATCACCCCCAAGCTCCACTTTGGAACTATTCTTTACACCTTGCACAGAGTCTGACAAGGTCTAAATTACTACTAGCCTATTCCTCACGGCACAAAGGAGCCCAGCAGTGTTCCTGAAAATGTTTGCCTTACTACAATTACACTATGGTGATAAAGAAATCTGGAGTCATAAATGCTGTCTCACTTGCATCATTTATATTTTAGCATAAATACAAATATATAATAGGAAAAACAAAAGGCTAATGAATTGTCTCCATAAAATACAATCACAAACTTGACTACAGTCACCTTATCATTAAAACATTATCATTGACCCAGTGTGATTGCTCATGCCTGTAATCCTAGCACTTGGGAGGTCAGAGGAGGAGGATCCCCTTAAGGTCAAAAGTTTAAGACCAGCCTGGGCAATAGTGAGATTCTATCTCTATAAAAAAATTTAAAAAAAAATTAGGTAGGCATGGCGGTGCACGTGTACAGTCCCAGCTACTCAGGAGGTTGAGGCAGGGAGATCACTTAAAGTTGCAGAGAGCTATGATGATGCCACTGCATTCTAGCCCAGGCAACAGAGCAAGACCTTGTCTCAAAAAACAAAATAAAACATTAATACCATTAAAATTTTTTTAAATTCAGGTGGTGCCTGTGGCTCAAAGGAGTAGGGCGCCGGCCCCATATACCACAGGTGGTGAGTTCAAACCCAGCCCTGGCTAAAAAAAAAAATTTTTTTTTAATTCAACTATTTAAAATAAGGACTTCTGAATTTTACTTAAAAGATATTAAAAATCTCCATGCCTATCTTTTAAGCAGTTACAACAAAGGTTGTTCAAGATTCCCTTTTTCTCACAGTAAATATTTACAATTAAATTGTTTCTCTAATTTCAAAGAAAAACCATTAACAATATCATTTTAAAAATTCAATCAATATTTAAATTCAACTATCTAAAATAAGGACTTTCGAGTTTTACTTAAAGAGATGCAAAATCACCAGGGCTATCTTCTAAGGTATAACACAGAACATTGTTTAAGTCTCCCTTTTTATGATACTATATGTTTGTAATAAAATTAAATTGTCTAACTTAAATTGCAAAAGTTTTATGTGTAAACTTGTAAATGTTCAGGTCAAAGACAACTTACTATTACAAATCATGAGTTGTTCTGAGGGGGGAAAAATGAAAAGGAAAACTTTTATCAAGCACTTACTACTGGACATTATACACTTACAGGGGTACTAAAGTTGATAAAAGATTTAGAGGCTGGAAGTGGCGGCTCACATCTATAATCCTAGAACCCTGGGAGGCTGGAGTGGGTGGATTGCTTAAGTTCAGGTGTTCAAGATCAGCCTGAGCAAGAGCAAGACCCTATCTCTAAAAAAAAATAGCCAGGCGTTGTGGCAAGGCAATAGCTGTAATCCCAGCTATTTGGGAGGCTGAGGTTTTTGAGCCTAGGAGTTTGAGGTTGTTGTGAGTTGTGATACCACAGCACTCCACCCAGAGTGAGGCTATCTCAAAACAAATAAATAAATAAATGAATACATAAATAAATAAAGACATTTCTACCTTCAAGGAATGTCCATTCAATTGGTCCCAAGTACCAACAGTCTTGGGCTGTCAGTCCACATAAATAGTTGTCCCTTTCCCTTAGTATCACACTCTTAAACTGCAGAAATTGAAAGCTGGGAATAAAGGGTTCAGAAACCATACCTCACAATGAATTAATGAAAGAACTACAGAAGTATTCCTTGAAGCAGCTAATACATAAGGGGTAAAGAAGAGCTAAGACTGTTCAACAGAAGCAGGGAGAACTAGTGTTATGCAGTTTCAGAAGGTAAAACAAGGATCAACAGGCAAAAGTCAAGGTAGGCCATTGCAGAGGTCCTAACAATTAGTTAACAGAGAACCCAGCTGCCTTACAGAACCACGGACTTTAATAATTAAGCAGTGTCTGGGTGACCATATACTAAGAACACTGCACAAAGAATTTTTACATTAAAGCTAAAAATTTTTTTAAAGGTCCCTTACACACTAATTATTTACCTAAAAAAAATGAAATCTTAATATTATTGAGCATTCACCAAATTTCCTAACTTGAAGCCAAGTATAATGCATTCACAATGGAATCTGTGATTAGAAATTCCTTTTAGGAGTTAAAAGAGTTTTTTTTATTCCAAAAAGATTGCACAAATTACATTCACCTTAAAGAAAACACACAACAGATGGAAATAATCACTAGGAGCAACAAAAGACAACAAAAAAACCCAAACTATTAAGGCCAAATTCATTTTTTTTTTTCAGATTAATATGAAGGTGCAAATGATTAGGTTACACTGTTTGTGTTTGTCAGACAAAGTCCAAGTTGTAATTGAGCCCTTCACCCAGGAGGTGTGCCACATACCCATATATTGTGCCCAGTAGGTGAGAGCTTACCAACCCCCTTTCCTTCTCCCCTCTGTCCCCAAATTCACTTTTTAAAATGGATACATAAAGTGTAAAATGAGTACCCTTTAAAAGTACCAGTTTAAATTCTGATAAGGAATTTTATTGTATTCATCAGATAACCATAAACATTAAAAATACAACTTTGGGTTCTAGAAAACTGTTACATATGTTTGGCTCTTTGTACAGAATTTGATCAATTTTAACTCAAAACAAAGGCTAAAAATGGTAATGATCAGAAAAGTGATCGTAATTCATAATTTCTCCCTCCATTTAAAAATATCATTGTTTTACTTACTCATTTAGAGAACTGTAGAAAGAATTAAAAAGATGCCAATTATTAAAAAAATAAGTCTAATCAGAAGAGGGAAAAGGAGGGA
This sequence comes from Perodicticus potto, assembly GCA_963574655.1. NCBI lineage: Eukaryota > Metazoa > Chordata > Mammalia > Primates > Lorisidae > Perodicticus > Perodicticus potto. The sequence goes on from CAUYRH010056556.1 coordinate 59,235, forward strand.
CTGAAATCAAGCTGTATTCTATCTACTCCAGTTGTATATTTCAAACATCTCAAACAAAAATTACAGTGTTAAATGAGGAAGTCATTTCCCTGGGGTAACTGTGAGAGAGAATACAGCCTAGAATTCCAGACTGAACTTAAAACTACAGTAAGGACAACAGAGACTCACTATTCATAACTATTTGAATAAATGGAAACTAATGTTAAATGGAACTAAAATCACTACTTTTACCACAGCTTTTCTGACCATATCCATAATTAAAACATCTAAATAGACATATATGCAATCAAAATGTCACTTCACACAAAGACAAAAATCTAATCACAGCATTCAATTTCTCACATGTGCAAAGCTTATAAAATGCTATTGGGAAGATATTTTACTTGAAAAAAAAAGAAAATTTCAAAATAGAATTTATGGTTTTAGAAATTAAATAGATAGAAAAAAAACCACTGTATTAAAAGTGTTCGAGCTCCACCATTAATTTCTTATGTGACTTTAAGTAGATCACTTAATCTTCTATGCCTCAATTTCTTCATCTGTAAAATGGACATAACTCAATCCCTTTATTAGGATAGTGGCAGTGAGAATCAAATGTGAAAATTCTTTGAAGAATACTATACTGTACTGTAAGTCCGATTACCACTATTATTTTCATTACAGACGTTACCATCTCTTCATCTTCTAGATTTTAGCAAATTAAGCCAACAAGGAAAAGGCACATGTGAGTCAAAGAAAAAGCAGGTAAAACAGAAGGCATCCTCCCATAGGCACGCTGGACTTACGTCCTGCATTTGGGCGTTGAAGACTGCACAAGATGACAACTGAAAAGACTGAATCATGACCTGAGCAACACCCTGTGAAGCAGAATACAGTGCACCTCCCAAGTGAGAACTGAGCGACTTTGTGTAATGGAAAAAATCATTATACAAATGTGAAGTTTCTGGGGGTCTAGAGCAAGTCACTTAACAGAGGCACTTCTTTCTCATTTGTAAAATGAAGGATTTGAACTACGTAAGTCATTTCCAACTTCTAGTGTGTTGCTGTTGTTTTTTAAACTAGTAGAATCCTCTTTAGAACTCACCAAAAAAAAAATCTCCATTTATAAAAAGGATCAAAACTAGTGTTGCATCTACTGAAATAGAAGCAGGGGCCTGCAACCCACAGACCTTGTCTTTGCAGGATTCTCAGAGTTGCTTTTCCTTTCTTTTGAGACAGAGTCTTAAGCTGTCGCCCTGGATAGAATGCCATGGTGTCATAGCTTACAGAAACCTCCAACTCTTGGGCTCAAGCAATTTTCTTGCCTCAGTTTTTTTATTTTTAGTAGAGACAGAGTCTTGCTTTTGCTCAGGCTGTGAACTAAAGCAATCCACCTGCCTCGACCTCCCAGAGTACTACGATTACAGGCGTGAGCCACCACACCTGGTCCACAGAGTTGCTTTTTCAAAACTCAAAAGCTCCTAGGAACTTGGTCTGAAAAGCACTGGACTTAGATCATCAACTATGTTCTAGCTCTATGAGTATATGGCTATTATTTATGAAATTTCAAAAACAATTTAAAATAGATTGTAAAGTTATCAAGTTCTGGTACCTTCATTAAAAATAATGGAAATACTTTTAAAATTTGTTAGATTACTAAATTCCTCATTAATTTACTATTACTTTTAACTCTAATTGGAAAATACAGGCCATCCTCCAAAGCTGTATGAAAAAAAAATCACAAAAAACAAACTTATTAAAGTATAAGATTACCTTATTCATTCAACACTAAATTCTCAATTTTGACTCCATAGAGTTTGATATGTTACCTTTTAGAATTAAAAAAAAAAAAAGACCATATTCCTTTACAAGGCAAAACCATATTGTTATTATCTGGTTCGAAATCCAAATTAGCCAAAAGCAGATATGTGGCAAACAAGGACTTCCTCTTCACTTGTCAACAAGACATGGCCAAGAACAACTGGATCAAGCTGAGTAAAGTTAAGGTGCAGCACAGAGCATGCAGCTTACAGAGGAGAGGCAGAACAGTGAGGTGGTTCAATGTATAATATGTGGAGCTACACTTATCTGTACGAGAATTCTGACTCTACCATTAACAGATATGTGACCTTGGGAGAGTCACCCAACTTTCCTCTGCTTTAGTTCCCTCACCTGTAAGAGAGGGGACAATAAGAGTATTTATCTCAAGAGTAGTTAAATTAGATTAAATGAGTTCACACACATAAAGAATTTAGAACAGTGTAAATGACACATAGTAAATGTTGTGTTTGCTATTTGCACCTTAAATTAATACTCCCAATACCAGGTCAAAACGAAATGTTTTAATGGCTCATGATAAGAAAAAAAAAGCAAACCAAATTTATTCAGATAAGCTGGCCTTATTTAAATTAAAAATTACAAGATTATTTATCAGGGTATTAAAAATATTCTCTCTTTAGAAGTCATATAATGACCAGCAAATGGTAGTTTTTAAATATCCTTATTTCACAAAATTAAAAAAAAATTTTTTTTTTAGTTTTTGGCCAGGGCTGGGTTTGAACCCACCACCTCTGGTATATGGGGTCAGCGTCCTACTCCTTTGAGCCACAGGCGCCACCTAAAAAAAAAATTTTTAATGGCAGTTCATGCCATACTTCTCAGGGGTTTTTCTTGTTTCTGTGATTTGTTTTATGGGTCTATAAAATCTAAAAATCTAGAAACCACTTTAAATCACATAAAAACTCATTAAAAAGGTATTTCAAAGCAGCAATTAATACATAACCCATGTTTCTTTTTCCTGTCACTGATACATATAACTAAAAAGTGTGCTGGCTTCATGCCTGTGGCTCAAGCAGCTAAGGCGCCAGCCACATATACCAAAGCTGGTGGGTTCGAAGCCAGCCCGGGCCCACCAAATAACAAGGACAATTACAACCAAAAAATAGCCAGGTATTGTGGTAGGCGCTTGTATTCCCAGCTACTTGGGAGGCAAACACAAGAGAATCACTTAAGCCCAGGAGTTGTAGGTTGCTGTGAGCCATGATGCCACAGCACTCTACCCAGGGTGACAGCTTGAGGCTCTGTTTCAAAAAAAAAAAAAAAAAAAAACAGAAAAAAACAACAAAGTGTGCTTATTTTTCAATCTGTGGCTCCAGATTGAGTGCAAACAATTAAAAAATTCACCTTTCTTTGTATAAAAGGCCTTATAAAGTCATGTGAGGTAATTCGAGGAAATTCTATTAAAAATACTAATTTATCTAGAATTCACTCGTTTATGATAAGGCTCCACCTTATCAAGTTTCTTTAACTCTATGTGAGTAAAAACAGTATATCCATTTAATTGCAGGAGCCTGAACCAAAAAGAAAAATAACATACTTAGTATTTAAAATCTGGTTTTTAAAGTTGCTTATGCTATTGAGCTAAAAAGCATTAAATGTTTGGTCTACAATTTAACATTACCTTTCATCATTTTTCTTCTAACTTTAAACTTTATAGAAATGATATATAGGCTTACTTTTAATAGGAATACTTTTTACAAGCACAATGCTTATATATTCACCCTATAATATCAACTATCAAAAATTGGCATTACTACTTAAAAATATAAGCTCTTATCATGATTAAAATCAGGTAACAGTGGATTATACATTAACATACTTGTTTATTTCATCTGGATTCCACTGTCTAAGCATTCCATATAATTTCATATTAGTAACTTAAATGTCCCCTTAGTGAGAATTTAGTACTATATAAAGAAATCTTGGGAATCTTTGGATGGGAAAAGTCTATGTTATACAATAATTACAGTTAAAATTTACCCTTTCAACCATGGTTCATCGAGCTGTGAGAAAATGGTGCTTTCTGTTTTTAGTAGCATTAAGCTGCTGCTGTTACCTGAGCATGCTGGCTTTGTGTAAGCTCCTCTTTCCTGCGTTTCATGAGCTCTTTTCTCAGCTCTTTGGGTGCTTTCTCCACTTCATTTATAACCTACAGTGTATAAGCATGCAGGAGGTGGGGAAATAATACTTTCTCCACAGCAAGAATTTATGTGAGCAGATAAGCTACAAGTCAAATATTAAAGTTGTTAAAAAGTTCCTTTCAACATGCATTAGCATAGGTGTTAGTTTGGTGAAAAAGAATAAAAGGATAGAACATGCGTAATCTCAGTGCAGAAAGGGACATTACACCATAGAAAAGCTTAATTAGTTGCTTAATTAGCCCTATATGTCATTTTCTCTCTTAAAGATCCAAAGATAAAATCAGTAAAGAATTACCTGCAGCACTGATGCTGAACTAAAGGTGATAAATTCAACTGACCTTGAAAGATGATCTCTTGACAGTGTTTGAAATATTGAACATAAGGAAAGCTCAAGTGTAAAACTTAATTGGCTTGTCTAAAGAAATAATTTTACATAAAATCCACTTAATGAGACCAAAAAAAGGATAAAGGAAAGAAAGTCTTAAGATTATACAAAGGAGAAATAAATAGATACAAAGCTTTTTAAATAAAACACACCATCTTATATATGGTGTGATAAAAATGAACATATATGATAATCTTATGTAGGATTAGAGTAACATTCTCCTTTGCTGACAATTTAAAGCTTGTCGGACTTAAAAGTTGGTAATACAAGCACTCTTTTAACAGTTTAGTAAGGTGTGATTTACTACACCAGATAAAGTATAAGAAGTACATTTTAGAGTTCTTTCTTTTAATCATTTCAAAATCCTAGATGTGTATTTCATCTAACAAGAGATCTGTGTAATCCAACTATGAAAAATGATCATGTGTTTACGAATAGAAGCACCAAAAGAAACCAGATTCCAAATCACCACATGCTATTGATGGGTTGTGAAAGAGACTGATTTTGATTTAACATAGTTTTTAAAAATTTCCCATCAGTAATCCCTCATGAAGCCAAATCACCATCAAAAGGAAGAGACTCCCCAAATGCAAGAAGTTTAGCAATAAGAAAAAAAAAAACATAATTATTTAAAACATGCATATCATTGATCTCAAATATGCTCACTGGCTAAGACTGTCCCACCCTGAAACAGTAACAAAAACTAGACTTTAATATACTTAGGGTTACCTACATATTTACTTGTAAAATTTTTTGTTGTTGTTGCAGTTTGGCCGGGGCCGGGTTTGAACCAGCCACCCTCGGTATATGGGGCCAGCGCCCTGCTCATTGAGCCACAGGTGCCACCCTACTTGTAAAATTTTTTAAATTTAATCTGATGTAAAAAATAATCTCTCAATAAAACCACCCATTGTTTTGATAAAATTAACACGAAGGCCCAGTAAACTCATACCTGAAGGCATATAGAGAACAATTCTACATAAAACACAATGACTAGTAACAAAACAGTGATTTTTAGAAATGGAATCCACATCAAATAAAATTACATAGCACTTCATTCATCTTTACTTGAAGAAATCATAGAACATACTGTATTTATTAATGTTCAACTCTATCCTTTTTAAAGCAGATCCTTAAGAAGTATTATGACATTCAATTTTCTTCATAACTTAAATGTTAGAATCAATGAACCTGAGTATTTGAGATGTATAACAAAAGTGAAAATGCATTTACTATCTTGAGTTTTTTCTTTGATCCAACCCTAATGCAATTGATCATAATTTTCATCTCTAAGGTCTTTTATAACATAGAAAGGTAAATCCCCCCTCCTATACCGAAGATGTAAAATAAATTATAAAATTCTCTCTGAAATTTGCTTTTATGTAAAGCTTTTGTAGTTTTAATTTGGGATGAAATTATATATTATTCATCTAATAGGTAAATCATCCTTCTGAATCAATAACCATCCTTCTTAGTACATAATATTGCAAATATATTCTATAACAACATAGAAAAATGAAAAAACTCATTCTAATCAAATGATTTTATAGAGATTTCTACTTTTGATTCTTCAAAGTAGCTCACAATTAGATGAGTTTACAGATATTATTTAGAATTACAGGTCATTTAGCTTTTGTTTGGCATAATGTCCAAGGAAGACAATAAAGCTAATCAAGAAAGAAATTTGTTAAAAGTATGAACTAGGCTTGGCACCCATAGCTCAGTGAGTAGGGCACCAGCCACATACACCAAGGCTGGTGGGTTCAAGCACAGCCCTGGCCTGCTAAACAGCAGTGAGAATGGTAACCAAAAAATAGCCGGGTGTTATGGCGGGCGCCTGCAGTCCCAGTTACTTGGGAGGCTGAGGCAAGAGAATAGCTTAAGCTCAAGAGTTTGAGGTTGCTGTGAGCTGTGATGCCATTGCACTCTACTGAGGGCGACATAGTGAGACTCTGTCTCCAAAAAAAAAAAAAAGTATGAACTAAAAGTGACAATTTATAAATAATGAATTATTGCTATCACCAGCAAACACAACATAGCAAAATTTTTGTAAACAAATAAAAACAGTTCTATATAAGGCCTTAGATATGTTGTACTAATAAAAGGAGTTTGAAGACTTGGTTCAAGGCTTAGTTGGTCATTTAACAATAGTCTGTGATCTTGAACAGGCCACTAAAACTTCTTTTACTTCAGTCTTCTGGGCAGTTAGATGGGGTGACACCTGACCTAACTGCTACCCTATATGACTGTTGGGAAGACTGAATGAAAGAATGAAATGAGTGCTATTTAACTATTATTAAGTGTTATTCCTCTTTCCTTAATCATCAATTTACATTTTAAAAATATAGCTTCAGTAATTAAAAATGGTAGTTAGAATTACCTCCTTCTTTCGGTTCTTTAGCATATTCTGAAATTTGGACAGTTCTTTTTCTTGCTCCCCTTTAATGCGTTTGGCTTCATCTCTCAAGCGATTTGTGTGTTCCTGTTCCAGACGTTCAATAGTTTGCTTCTGCTGTTTTTCTAGATTCTCAATTTCCTGGTCATATTGTCGCTTTTTACTCTGTAAAACGATGTAGCTCAAGATGATTATCACCCATATTAACTCACTATAGTGAAGAAGCTTACTAAGAGCACATAACTAGCATTTAAATTTACTGATGTGCCATCTTTACCATACTGAATAAGTCAAATACATTAAAATGTGTTATAACAATTTTTTTAAAAAATACAAGTAGGTCATTTTTTTGGCTCTAACATGGAAAATATTTTTCTATATTGGAACATAATGTTCAAAACTTTTAGGCAATCCAGAATAACCAATTGTTATGAAGTACTACAGCAAGTTAAAAAGTCAGTATTTATCCAATAAAAATGTTAATAAATTAAAAACTCCTGTTTATATAACACTCAAGTAATACTGCAATTCTGCATATTGGCATATTTAAGTATTTTAAAGAAGGCTTTTTAAAAAATTGCAAAGCAAAACATTTCAGGAAATACCTGAGATAGGGAGACATTTTTTATAAGACTGTGGAAACCAAATATAAGCACTATAAAAATACTCAATGAGAACAGAAACTCTACTTTTTCTTAGGACTTCTCAGTTATGACACAACACGTGTCATCAACAATGTCACACTTCACGTAAAACAATCTATCACTTAGTATTACAAGACAAGAAAACGATTATATTAAAAACATGAATATTTAACATTTCAAATGATCTTTTTTCTAACCTAATGTTAAGGCAGATATTCAACATGAATTACTGATATTTCTTATTACATTACTAATTCCTTCTCCAGCTTTGGACACAAGGCAAAAACTGAAGGGCTGAATGACAATTACCCTTGCCTTGACTGGTCAGCACTGTTTGTTCTAGCATCAGTGAAAAAGGATCTGGAGGCTTAACTGTAGGCACCAGAGAAGAAAGCATATTTTTTAAAAGGATTTAAGAAGTCATACTACTCAGCCAGGTTTGAAGACAAATGATCTAGACTGGCTTAAAATCTTTGATTCTAATTCTGAAAAATCAAACTGGAGCCCTGAAAAATTATCCAGCAATAAGTACTTAAAATTATGAAACCAATAGAGGGCTTACAAAATTCTTAAGTTTTCATGATTGGAATGGACAATCCTTTCAAGACAAAAGAGCCCTATCCTCTCTCAGAGGCATCCAGAACACCAAAAAAATAAGGCCAGAAATACATCACAAAGCCAGAGTAATCTGGCCATCAGATAACAAGTTCTGAAACCCACTAGAGTGATTTTTCATTAACTCTCACTAACACAAAATGTTACACAAATCTAAGACTTTACCATCATTTCCTGCTCAAAGCGACGGAAAATTTGTTCTCGTTGTTGCTGCAGTTTACCATTAAGCTGCTGTTGGGCTCTTTGCTCTTCTTTTTGAAGAAATCTTAATTCCCGCAGTTCCTGACGTCTGATGAAATTTAATGGTAATGATAATAAAGACAGTAAAAATTACACCTTTGAAGTAATGCTTAAAAAAAAAAGCTTAAAAATTTTTTTAAAGTAAAAGAATAATCCAAAGTCAGCCAAGAATTTACCTTAGTTCTCTATTGGTCAGACTGAAAAGAAGTTACAAATCAGTTTTAATTAATTGTTTCTTTACTCACCTAAGAAACCTCAACTCTTCAGTTTTGGAATCACTATCTGTAACTATCTTCGATGTTGTTACACTAACTTCTACACCATCAACAATAAATTTGCGTGTTTTCTTCAATGTTTTCTTTTGTCTTCTTGTTTCCTGAGTGAAATTTTATTTTAATTAGACTATATATAGGGAATACCAAAGGTAGAGAACATTTTCTTCTTTTAAAAACACAAGTGAACAGCAACAAAAACTACACATATTAATAGAAATAAGACTCATCTGTGAAACCAATTGTATCACCTGAAACCTTACCTGACTTACATGTGAATACATTTTGATGACGTACAACTTTTATGACATCATATCATCATTAGACAAAAGTAATAATTAGCAATTCACACAAATGTCTAATTAGTACAACTTTTACATGTTAGCCATTTTTTCTTCAACTATTCACTTTGTAAATTCTCAGATTCCTCTGTTTTTTTCACTGACAAAACACTAAAAAATGAATTCCTAGGCTCATCCCTTTAATCAATCAAGTCTGGTGGTGGCTAGAAATCTACTGTTTGAAAAAGTGCTCAGGTAATTTTTAAACACTGCCAAGAGCCAAGACTGGGACTAAAAACATATTTAATCAGTAACATTATTATTAACAGCCCTCCTCCATTACAGAGACAGAGATGAATGTGTGTTCTTAGTAGAAAGAGAGCACCTCTTCTGTACCCTAGAAGTACCAGATCTGGTCAAGCACAGTGCCTCATGCCTATAATCACAGCACTTTGGGAGGCCAAGGGGAAAGGACAACTTGAGGCCACCCTAAGCAATATAGCGAGACCACATCTCTACATAAAATAGGAAAACCATGGACATGGGATGGTGCCTGTGGCTCAAAGGAGTGAGGCGCTGGCCCCATATGCCGGAGGTGGGGAGTTTAAACCCAGCTCCAGCCAAAGGCCGCAAAAAAGAAAAAAGAAAAAAAAAAACCATGGACACAGTGGCATGCACCTATAGTCCCAGCTATGCAGGAGGACTGCTTAAATCCAGAGTTTGAGGTTGCTGTGAGCTAGGCTGACTCCACAGCACTCTTGCCTGGAGCAACCAGAGCAAGACTCCACCTCAAAAAAAAAAAAAAAAAAAAGAATTGTGAACAGTTTGTCTTTGGCACCTTCCAATAACCTTTCCACAACTTCTCCACTTAAAGTTCTATTCTTCAAAGTTCCAATATCCTCATGTTCCTCTTCCTAAGCCCTTGACTATGGTAGCCTTCCTCTAAAAATCTAAAACTGGCATGCTCTACAAAATACATCTATCTCCACTTAATCTAACAGCTTCACATTTCTTCAGCTCCTACTAACATCCCACAATTAATGTTTTTAATTTATACGTAAGTATTTACATTTTAAAGAAGCTGAATGAATTTTAGATTGGTGAAACTTCAGCCAATGAAACAAAGTAAACTGACAAAAAGAAGAAAATCCAGAAAATACAGAACCTCTGTAAGTTGATCACTTAGGGGACTGTAACAAACTGGTCAACACATAGAGGCAGTCAACATAAGGAACTAGGCCTACGGTACTGATAAGTACATGTGGTGAATGTCTGGTCTATGAAAATTAGGTCAACTTAAGGAGGTGGTCAACATAAGCAGGAAATCAACTACGGAGGTTCTACCGTATATGTAATAATCTGGGGCAGACAGGCAGGTTCATCAGTCATGCCCTAGAGTCCCTAAAGTCAGTTTTCCTAGGTTATTTCTGCTTTTCTGTCTTCTCTTCTGCTACTTATCAACAAAGAGTCTCTAAGAAGTATTTTCTAAAGGGTAGAACATAGCTCACCTATATTAGAATTTCATGGGATCTTCTGTTACAAATACTAATTATTTGGACTTATCTCCAATTTCTACATAGCTTCCACTGGCATCCCAAGCAAACTAAGATTTGAGAATTATACTCCAAAATCTCTAAGTATACTAGGTTTAAGTGTTTGGTTTTGTCTATTTTTCCCACAACAGTTCTCATGGCAGTAGCAATGTCTGTGTAACTTTATGAGTCAGTGATAAATCAAGAATTGTTTATACCTTGAACATGCTCAAAGGGAGAGCATTCTTTCAATTTCTCCATTTTTTATATATTATTGATTTTTGTTAAAGTCACATCCAGGTATAGGCAATGAAAATACCTAAATCACACCAAGCATCTATATTGTACTATTCATTTATATTGCTTGCAAAAATAGGTAGGTCCTACCAAAAAATTTAAAGATTACATCCAGAATCTCTTTTAATTTTTTTATTGATTGCCTTCATAAGCTACAAGTATTTACAGCAGTGGTTCTCAACCTTCCTAATGCTGGAGTGTACTTTCATTGTTAAAAAGGGGTCACGACCCACAGGTTGAGAACCGCTGATTTATAAGCTTAATACTACATTGATTTAATGCTGCTTCATTTTCAACACATGAATTTCACATAAACTCTGAATTGCCGGGCGGCGCCTGTGGCTCAGTAGGTAAGGTGCCGGCCCCACATACCAAGGGTAGTAGGTTCAAACCCAGCCCTGGCCAAATTGCAACAACAAAAAAATAGCTGGGCATTGTGGCAGATGCCTGTAGTCCCAGCTACTCAGGAGGCTGAGGCAAGAGAATCGCCTAAGCCCAGGAGTTGGAGGTTGTTGTGAGCTGTGTGACAACACGGCACTCTACTGAGGGCGATAAAGTGAGACTCTGTCTCTAAAACAAAACCAAACTCTGAATTGCCAAAATGGCAAAAAAAATCCCGAACAAGAACTTATATATACTTACTTGTAAAGATATTGATCCACTATCTTTAGTTTTGCTCAGGAAGCTAGAAATGGATAAATTCAAATCAATGCTGCTATTATCAGCAGTAGAACCAGTGCCTGAATCAGTATCATTTTCCTTTTGATTCTCAGATTCCAGAGGCAGCAAGGTTTCAGTTGCTGACAAAGCACCTATTTCTCCTTTATTTTCTCCATCTCCAGAGTTGATATTAATACTGGGTACTGGAACAGGCTGAGGTTCACTGGGCTGTGAAGCTGCAGTAACGTGAGGTTCTGTTTTAATTGGCACTTCACATGGGATGTCCTCTTTTTCTGTATCTATCTGAGAAGTGGTTTTATGAGCATCCCCAGTTTCACTTCCTAAAGCCTTCTGGTCGGTATCAGCCACTACACTTCCAACCTCTAGTTCTTCTATGCTACTTGACTCAGTAATTTCTTCAACCTCACTTGTTCCTGGTTCCTCAATGGTCTCCAATATGTTCTCTGAACTGTTTATTAATTGTTCCTTATTTTTATCTTCTACAGATTCTTGATCTATCTCATTAGTATCAACTATTTCTTTAATAGAAACTTCCTTAGTAACGGCAGCCTCAGGACCCTCCTCAGGCTTGTTTATTAATTTCTGGCCTACTTCAACCACTTCTTTCCCATCATTACTCTGAGTATCCTCAACACTGTTTTCAACAACCTTCTGAACATCCACTGCCTCGTTTATTCCTATCACATTATTTATGTTGCTGATCACATCTTTTTGAGTTTTGTCATCTTTTCCCAATTCCTCTTGGCTGTCTTCTTTTTTAAGCCCAATTTCACTATCAATTGTCTGAATATCTGCCTCTTTTTCTCCAGTCTCTTGAGAAACTAAATCTATTATTTGAATAGTAGTATCTTTAATTTCTTTGGATGTTATATTCCTATTTTCAAATATCTGTTGCTCTTTCTGATCCCTTTCTTCTCCAGATTTTAGATTATCTTCCATGTTTGTTTCTAAAGTTATCATTACATTATTCTCTTTTCCTTCACTGACTAAATTAGTGATCATAGTTTCTTGGTCTTCTGAATCAGGGAGATTTTCAAGCTTAGGTCTCTTCTCCTCTCTCCCATTCTCTTTGATTACTGTTGTTCTATCATGGAGTTCAGCCATGGTTTCTAAAAGAGGATTGTTAACATGTTCATTAATTCCATCCTTAGCCTTTTCAGGTTCATCAGTGGTAGGTTTTTCAATAAGAACTTTGTTTTTGAATTTATCTTCAGAAGTATTTTGTTCTGTCTTTTCTGAGACAGATTCCAAAATACAAGCATTTTGTGAAAGTTTATCTTCTTCAGAGCTGGCAATACTAAGGTCAGAAGAGGCACGCTTACTTGCAGGTATTGGCTAGAAAAAATTATACACATTTTAGTGTTAAACAATGACTTCAAGATGGGATCAAAACAATGTTTACATATATATGATGATTTAGTATTTCTATTCAGTAAATGTTGCTAAAGTTATAAAAATAATATAAAGAATTAACAATTCTTCACATAATATAACAAAAATGTGTAGTAAGGAACAACTTTGCTACTAATCTTCACCTCTATAATTAAAGGTTTTGCACTGCCACCTAGCAATATAAAAATGAACCTATAAAAATGAACTAAATGAAATTTCCTTTCTAAATACTAACCAGAGAATTTTCTGGTTCCTCGTCATCATCTTCCTCTTTGCCATCTTCAACTTCTTCTGTTACTTCAGCCTTTGCCTCTGCAATCAATTCTCGGATTGGTTTGTTGGAATCAACAGTAACAAAGGGATGCTATTAATCATTAAAAAGAGAATACTCAGTAACAACTGAAATATCTGCTTGTAAACTAAGTTTCAAATGCACACAAAAACACATTTTTATGTAGTAGAAATACAAAAATATGGGCAGGAAAAAGACAGACAACCTCAGATAATGTTTTATCTCAGAAGGGAAAAAGGGAAGGGGGGCTGAGCAAAAGTTGCAGGGATGGCCTACAACTAGATCTGTAATCTGTCAAAATAAGAATTGTTACACCTGGGTAGGAGGCACATGTACTTTACTGAATGTTTGAAAATTTCAAAATAGAAAATTAAAGTTTAAATTTAAAGTAAGATTCAAGCCAGGACATTATTAATTCTAAAAAAGTAACAACAATCTATATCCTATCAAAAAAATCCTGTCAAAGCCTCAATATTCCAAAACATTTAGAGGTCTGTGAAAAGTGTCTAGAAACACCTGTGTTTGGGGCATGACTATGACAATCTTGAGACTAAGAAGACATTTTAATCATCTCTGCATAAGGAGACCTTCAAATGTGGGGGTAGTAAAAAAATAATACAAAGCATGGGTCAGGCACAGTGGCTCATGCCTGTAGTCCTAGCCAACTTTGGGAGGCCAAGGAAGGAGGATCGCTTTAGGCCAGAAGTTCAAGCAGCCTAAGCAATATAGCAAGACCCCATCTATTCAAAAAATACAAAAACTGTAGCCAAGCATGGTAACATGTGCCTGTAGTCCCAGGTGCTGCAGAAGCTGAGGACGAAGGATCATTTGAGCTCAGGAATTTTGAGCTTGTAGTGAACTACGACAATGCCACTACACTCTAGCCTGGACAACAAGTAAATAATTAGAACGTGTGGTCTAAGGATTAAACTTGTTGCAAAACAATGAGGCAATTTTTCCTGCTTTTTCTCCTCAGATAAACAGGTCAACCTATAACAATATAATGCAGAAGCTATACAGTAACGCAACCTAATACTAATTGCCTCCAGAGCTGTCATTCTATTTGTCTGTCTATAATATTATTTGACAAATTTTTATTTAATATATTCAACACAGGTCCTGTTATAAACCAAAAATAAATTTATTCAATAACTTTAATATCTGTTGTTTTTTTTTTTTTTTTGAGACAGAGTCTTAAGCCGTCACCCTGGGTAGAATGCTGTGGCATCATAGTTCACAGCAATCTCTAACTCTTGGGCTCAAGTGATCCTGCCTCAGTTTTTCTATTTGTAGTAGAAATGGGGGTCTCACTTTTGATCAGGCTGGTCTTGAACGCATGAGCTCAAGCAATATACCCACCTCGGCCTCCCAAAGTGCTAGAATTACAGGTGTGAGCCACCATGCCCAGTCTTAATATCATTTTTTAAAAGTCAACAATATTTACTGAACACTCACCCTCACTGTAAAATAAAAAAAATTAATTAGCTCATGGCTTCTGCACCCAAGGTGCTTACTTTCTAGAACTGGAGAAACATACTGGAAATAACTAACAAAATAAAAAGAACAATTAAGTTAAATCAAAAAATTACAGGAAGAATGACTTTTAAACTGAATGTCTATTATTAATAGCAGAACTTAAGTCTGTAAAGCAAACATTAACCACCATCATTTTGATTTTCCAAAGAAAACTCAAGTGGAAAGAGAGCACATTGAATTAATCTGAAATTGTATTCTTCTTTTTTTTAAGGCTTTTAATCTTTATTACTCAAAAAAGCTTCATTTTCTTATTTCAACACTTTCACAACAATTTTCTGCTCTTTAGTAAGGAAAGCACGCTTGATCCTATCATGAACACATTTAGCACACATCGAACCACTATAGGCCCTGCTGACATGTTTTTTTGTTTTACACAACCTCATAAGAACTTCAGGTGTCATAGTGAGAGCCCCTCAAAGTCTGCATGGGCACAGGTCACATGAAGATCTTGGTGCTTTCCCAACCTTCTTGATGTAAAGGCAAACAATTCTATTACCAGGGGTCCAGGACAGCCTGGTTTTGTTAGAGGCTATATTGTAGGAAAGCCTGCAATGTTAAGTCAAACGCTGCACCATTCTGAGTGCCACTAGACAGCATCCCTGTGAAACTGCATTCTTCTTAAAGAAATGTTAAAATAATTACATGTTTTACTTCTCTCATCCCAGTTATATCCTACCTGAAGTAGCTGAGATGTGTTCCACCTGGCATCCACATTCTTTTCCAAGCATTTCTTTAGAAAGTCCTTAAAATTTGAAGACCTTCAAAATAAAATTTTAACAATGACATTCTATTTTACTTTCTTATTAATCAAATCAAACAAAACTGCTTGATAAATTACACTGAAGTCTCATTATGTATGCATCAGTATTAACAAAAGAAAACTAGCTGCTGAGACTAGGAAGATTTTATAAAACTTACTCATCTCTAAATACATGTTAGACATATATTTAAGTAGGTACATAGTCATGGAGATATAGCCATATATTCACAAAAATCACAAAAATTCCTCTAATAAATTCCACAAATATAGCTCAATTATATACATGTATGTATCTCACTTTCTCATAACACAGAAAATACTTTTTTGCTTTTTTGAATCAGTGTCTTACTCTACTGACGAGGCTAGAGTGCCTTGGCATCAGCCTAGTTCATAGAAAACACCTTTTTTAATATAGAACTCAAATCATTCGCATTTTCAGGTATATAGGAAAAGTTAAAAGAGTTTTTATTGTCCTTAAGAAAAATATTTCAAAAATCAGTTTTGTACTTCATATAGTCTTTTCGTTTTGTTTCGTTTTTATTTTTTGAGGCAGGGTCTCTGTAGCCCTGGGTAAAGTGCTGTGGCATCAACATAACTCACATCAACCTTAAACTCTCAGGCTCAAGTGATCCTCTTGCCTCTGCCTCCTGAATAGCTGGGACTACAGGTGTCTGTCCAGCTAAATTTCTATTTTTCTTTTCTTTAGTAGAAGCAGGGTCTTGGTCTTGTTCAGGCTGGTCTTGAACTCCTGAACTTCCACCTCTGCTTCACAGAGTGTATGTAATTCATATAGTCTTTGCACCATGCACCCAAGTATAAATATCCTCGGAGAATTATGAGAATAAAACATCAAGTTTTACTTCTTAATAAGCTTTGATTAGAATATTTTACCATTTTGATGGCTGTGCTAATGTAGGAGGCTCAGATTTTGCTATTTTTAGAAGGACTCTCATTGGATTTAATTCATGATGAGGTGGTTCTATCTCAGCCATTTCTATTAAAGTGATACCCAGGGACCAAACATCAGCTTTGTAGTCATAGGGTCTGTCCTTAGATGTTTCACACATGACTACTTCAGGAGCCATCCTATAAAGACAGAGATTTAAAAATTAAGATGTTTAATTTAAAAACAGTGATCGTAAGCCACATAGGGGTAGTGGGTGAGCACATGTGGCCCTCCAGATCCTTAAGTATAGCCCCTCAATCAAATCCAAACTTCAAAAAAGAAATCTATTTATTAAAAAGATTTGTTCTGTAAAGTTTGGATTCAATCAAAAGGCCACACTCAAGGATCCAGAAGACTACTGGTTCTCTACCCCACTGCTGACATAATACTGTAAATTCATAAAACCAAATACATACCAATATGGTGTGCCAATAAATGAATCTCTTCTTTGAATTGTCCTTGTGTTCTTAGCTGATACTCCAAAATCCGCTTGAAATAAATAATCATATAAAAGCATTAATGATAGCTTTTAAGCATTGTTCACTGTATTCAACAGGTGAAAAAACACTTCAAGTCTTTAACAAGGCCAATCTTATTAAAAGGTAAGTAAAACCGAAAGAGAAATATAATTTGTCTACCATCCTAATCTTGACCAACTTTTATCACCTCCCCCAAAGGAAAGATCCCATCATTAATAGGCTTAATACCACCATCCTTATACATTTTTAACTGTTTCAAATTCTTCAGAACCGAAAACAAAAATAGTAACTTTAAAATGGACCAGTCTACCCACTTCAAAACAAATGCCAACTAATGCTATGTGTTTGCAATTAAATTAACAAACATTTCTGTAATGTGAAAAAAAGAAATTACACCCAAACAGCCTTATGCCAGTATATGTCTTGCTAACTTCCTCATAAAATCATATTACAAAGAAAAAAATGGGAAACCTTATGATTTCTGATATAAATTATGAATAAAGACTTTATAGCTTTATCAGTTGTTAACCCGTATTTTCAGCTTGACATGCAGACAACCATTAATAGCAACCAAAAATAGCAACAACTATTAATAGCCACTGCTACATAATGTATATCGCACCATATACAGCATATGTAAATTTTTAAGTGTCATATTTGATGCTTCAATTGTCAAAATTGAACAAATACCAAAATCCAATATTTGATACTCATGCCTACCACACAGTATATACTCAATACATGGTAGCTACTATTATATAAGTATGTCATATTCACAATTCTAACTTTTGTGATATTTTGTTCTGGAACTCTTAAAACTCATGAAATTCTGCCATAATTATTTGTGTCTATTATATGGTTCTTGAGAATGGGATATCGTTCGATACATCTGTGTTGCAGAAATAAAAGGTTCTCTGTAAGTACTTGTGAATTAAAACAGAAATTACAATTACACAATATCATGTTAGAATTCCTAAGTCTTCTATAATATATTTATTTTTAAAGGTATATATTGTTTTATACAAAAATATGTCCCTATATTTGAAAAAGATTTTAATATATTTACAGAAAAATATGTCCCCTAAATGAATCAAAACTATAACATCCTATTTCAAAATGAGTTATAGAATTTTAAAAAATGATGAAAGATATAAAAGAGTAATGTAAGTCAGAATTAGAAAAATTCAGAGGTGATAGAACTTAAAAAAAAATTAAAGAAAAAAATCACTTTAGTAACAAAGACTAAACTAGGAGGAATGCAAGAACAAACAACAAATTCATACCCATTACCCTTCACACCAAATAGAATGGCTATTATTAATAAAACAAAAAAATAACAAGTGTTGATAAGGATATGGAGAAATTGGAGCCCTTGGTGCCTTGCTGGTAAGAATGTAAAATCAGAGGGGAGGAGCAAGATGGTGGCCAAGTAATAGCTTCCTTGCAACTGAGCACAGTGAGACTGAGAAAAGACTCCAGGTATCTCTGGCAGGTGGGATCTGCCCAGAAACATGCCTTTGGGGACACAGGAAGTCATCAAGAGTCTCCTGGACCCCATGAGGAAGACAAAACCAGGGGAGAACTGACAAGTGGTTGCGTGTCTTTGTTCTGTCTAATCCTGCTGACAGCTATAAGTATAGCAGCAGTGGGACTGCAAACTGGAAAGGCCTTACCTGTGGGCTGTTTGGGTTTCTTTTGGACTTGGCAATCAGTTGAACTACCTTGGGAGAACTTGGGCAAGAGAGCAGAGGACTTTAAGCATTGTCTAGGACCCCAGACTGAGCCGCTGAGCCGGATGAAGCTAACAGTGTTAGGCTGTGGGCCATGTGGAGCCACTGTGGGAGAACTGCTCCAGCAACCTCCAACCTTAGGGTCACAGAGCGAGAGGACTGGGCAGGAGACCTTGGGCAAGTAATCTAGTGACTGAGCAGCCTAAAGGCAGGGACTGAGATGCCTGAGAAGCCTTGGCCCTCAGGAGCATAGAGTGAGACTGGTTTTGGCACACTGGGTAAGTGGACAGCCATTTTAGGAGTGATCCCAGCGACAAGTGCTTTCCTGGGAAAGCGTCTGCTTAGCCAAGTTTAACAGTTTAAAGTGCCTTTTAGGCGGACTGAGGAGAGATTTAGGCTCTCTACCCTGTGGGGTTTGAGAAATCAGCAGAGGCCTCCAGTCTCCATCTCATATAGCTCTATCAGCACTGTGATTAACATCTCATACCCCAGAAGATCACCTGTTGCCCAGATAACAATCAGCAAGATATATATACTGCTTTGTTTTTAATTTTTTGTTTGCTTTGTTGCTTTGTTTTTGTGTTTTTTTTAATTTCAAAATTTTCCCTCTAGATTTTTCTTTTTCTTTTTTCTTTCTTTTCTTTCTTCGTTTTTCTAGTTTAAATATAATTTTCCATTGTTGCCTTCTTTAACAATTAGAACTTCATTTTTGCTAGTGTTTGTACCCCTCTTATTTGGTTTTTCCCCCAGTTTTATCCCGCAAAATTTCCCCCAGTTTTATCCCGCAAAATTTGCTTGTTTTGATTTGATTTATAGCATTGGTGAAGGTGGGGTACTGTTTCTGAACAAGCTAGCAAAGAGCTGCTGACCTCGAGGGAACCACCCAACCTGGCACCCCCAGAGGTTGGGGGTTTTTAAGATTGGGTCAAAGTACCCTACTGTATATCTATATTGCCCTTGTCTCCCTCTTTCTGTGCCTCTCTTCTTTTTGTCAATATTCCACTTTACTCATCCCCTTTCCTTTCTCTTTTTTAATCTTTTTTTTTTTAATTTTTTCTCCCTTCTTGCTCTTCAATCTTCTCATCCTTCTGGTCCTGTACCAATAGGACACGTCAAAATCCTAGTCCAGAGGCACAGTAACTTAAAGACCAAGAGGAAGGGAAAGGAAAGTTAGGGCAAGGAAACAAATAAAAAGGAAACACTCATGAGGAAGAATCAGCAGAAAAATCCTGACAACATGATAAACCACTCCACAGCAGTCCCCCACCCCAAACCCAAGGGACCATGAGGTTGCTACTGCAGAGGATTGCACCTATAAAGAAATATTAGAAATGACACAAGGGGAATTTAGAATACAGATGATGAAAACAATAAAGGAAATGATGGAAACAATGAAGGAAACTGCTGATAAAGTGGAAAATAACCAAAAGGAAATCCAAAAACACAATCGAATAAGAGATGAACAATATGAAGAATATAGAAAGGATATAGCAGAGCTGAAGGAACTGAAGCAACCAATTACAGAACTTAAGGATGCAACAGAAAGTATCAACAACAGATTAGACCATACAGAAGAAAGAATCTCAGAGGTAGAGGATAAAACTCTTGAAATAACTCAGATAGTTAAAGAGGCAGAAAAAAATAGAGAGAAAGCAGAACGTTCACTGACAGAATTATGGGACTTTATGAAGCATTCAAACATAAAAGTTATAGGTATCCCAGAAGGGAAAGAAGACTGCCCCAGGAGAATGGAAACCATACTAGAGAATATTATAAAGGAAAATTTCCCAAATATCACCAAAGAGTCTGACACACTCCTTTCAGAGGGATACTGGACCCCAGGTCACCTCAACTCTAACAGAGCTTCTCCAAGACACACTGTGATGAACCTGTCCAAAGTCAAGACAAAAGAAAAGATTCTGCAAGCTGCCAGGAGTAAGCACCATTTGATCTACAGGGGCAAATCCATCAGGGTGACTGCAGACGTTGCTAATGAAACTTTTCAAGCAAGAAGACAATGGTCATCTACCTTTAATCTACTTAAAACAGAAAAATTTCCAGCCCAAGCTGCTAAGCTAAGCTTTAAAATTGACAGAGAAATCAAATCATTTATTGATATGCAAACATTGAGGAAATTTGCCACAAGACCAGCTCTACAGGAAATACATCAACCTGGTCTACACATTAACCATCACAATGGATCAACAGCAAAGTAAGAACTCAGAAATTAAAGGATAGAACCTAACTTCCACAATGATGTAGAAGAAAAACTAAGCAATGGACTCTCACAAAATAAGATGAATAGAACACTACCACACTTACCAATTATCTCAATAAATGTTACTGGATTGATTTCCCCACTGAAGAGGCATAGATTGGCTGACTGGATTAAAAACACAAGCCAGGCTCAGTGCCTGTGGCTCAACAGGCTAAGGCACCAGCCACGTACACCTGAGCTGGCGGGTTCGAATCCAGCCCAGTCCGCCAAACAACAATGACGGCTGCAACCAAAAAATGGCCAGGTGTTGTGGCGGGCGCCTGTAGGCCCAGCTACTTGGGAGGCAGAGGCAAGAGACTCGCTTGAGCCCAGGAATTGGAGGTTGCTGTGAGCTGAGATGCCACGGCATTCTATCCAGGGTGACAGCTTGAAGCTCTGTCTCAAAAAAAAATTAAAATTAAAATTAAAAAATAAAAATAAAAATAAAAACACAAGCCATCCATTTGCTGTCTGCAGGAAACACACCTAGCCCAAAAGACAAATTAAAACTCTGAATTAGGCTTGGCGCCCTGTGGCTCTCAAGCGGCTAAGGCGCCAGCCACATACACCTGAGCTGGTGGGTTCGAATCCAGCCTGGGCCTGCCAAACAACAATGACGGACAGCTGCAACCAAAAAATGGCCGGGCGTTGTGGTGGGCGCCTGTACTCTCAGCTACTTGGGAGGCAGAGGCAGGAGAATCGCTGGAGCCCAGGAGTTGCAGGTTGCTGTGAGCTGTGATGCCACAGCACTTTACCCAGGGCAACAGCTTGAGGTTCTGTCTCAAAATAAAAATAAAAAATAAAACTTCAAGTTAAGGCTTGGCAAGACAATTTTTCAGGCAAACAATTCAGAAGAAGAGAGGGGTTGCAATCTTATTTTCAGATACATGTGGATTTAAAGCAACTAAAGTCAAAAAAGACAAAGATGGTCACTTTATATTTGTCAAGGGAAAAATACAACAAGAAGACATTTCAATTCTAAATATTTATGCACCCAACTTAAATGCTCCCAGATTCCTGAAACAAACCTTACTCAGTCTGAGCAATATGGTATCCTATAACACCATAATAACAGGAGACTTTAACAGTCCTCTTACAGAACTGGATAGATCCTCTAAACAGAAATTAAACAAAGATATAAGGGACTTAAATGAGCCCCTAGAACAACTGTGCTTGATAGATGCATATAGAACACTCCATCCCAAAGATAAAGAATATACATTCTTCTCATCACCCCACGGAACATTCTCCAAAATTGGTCATACACTAGGACACAAAACAAACCTCAACAGAACTGAAATTTTACCGTGTATCTTCTCAGATCACAAGGCACTAAAGGTGAAACTCAACTCTAACAAAAAAGTTCACCCCCACACAAAGGCATGGAAATTAAACAACCTTCTGCTGAATGACAGTTGGGTGCAGGAAGAAATAAAAGAGGAAATCATTAACTTCCTTGAGCATAACAACAATGAAGACATAAGCTATCAAAACCTGTGGGATACTGCAAAAGCAGTTCTGAGAGGAAAATTTATCGCTTTAGATGCCTACATTCGAAAAACAGAAAGACAGCGCATCAACAAACTCACAAGCCATCTTATAGAATTGGAAAAAGAAGAACAATCTAAGCCTAAACCTAGCAGAAGAAAAGAAATATCCAAAATTAAATCAGAGATCAATGAAATTGAAAACAAAAGAATCATTCAGAAAATTAATGAAACAAGGAGTTGGTTTATTGAAAAAATAAATAGATAAACCTTTGGCCAGACTAACGAGAAATAGAAAAGTAAAATCTTTAGTAACCTCAATCAGAAATGATAAAGGGCAGGGCAATGCCTGTGGCTCACTGAGTAGGGCACCGGCCCCACATACCAAAGGTGGTGGGTTCAAACCCAGCCTCGGCCGAAATGCAAAACAGAAAAATAGCTGGGCATTGTGGCAGGCTTCTGTAGTCCCAGCTACTCAGGAGGCTGAGGCAAGAGAATCGCCTAAGCCCAGGAGCTGGAGGCTGCTGTGAGTTGTGTGACACCATGGCACTCTACTGAGGGCGACAAAGTGAGACTCTGTCTCTACCAAAAAAAAAAAAAAAAAAAAGAAATGATAACAGGGAAATAACAACTACCAGAAACTCTATGCCCAGAAATTTGACAATGCGAAGGCAATGGATCAGTATTTGGAATCACACCCTCTCCCTAGACTTAGCTAGGAAGAAATAGAGCTCCTGAACAGACCAATTTCAAACACTGAGATCAAAGAAACAATAAAAAATCTTCCAACAAAAAAAATGCCTTGGTCCAATGGCTTACACCAGAATTCTATCAGACTTTCAAAGAAAAGCTTATTCCCGTACTGCAGAAATTATTCCAAAAAATTGAGGAGGAAGGAATCTTCCCCAACACATTCTACAAAGCAAACATCACCCTGATACCAAAACCAAGTAAAGACCCCACTAAAAAGGAGAGTTTCACACCAATTTCACCAATGAATATAGATGCAAAAACTCTCGACAAAATCCTAGCCAACAGATTACAGTTTATCATCAAAAAAGTCATACATCTTGGTGTGTGCCACACCTTTTGGGGGCAAAACACGATTGTAAGAGGGACTTTACCCAACAAATGCAACCAGTGTAACATGGTTTCTTGTACCCTCAATGAATCCCCAACAATAAAAAAAAAAAAAAGTCGTACATCATGATCAAGTAGGTTTCATCCGAGGGATGCAAGTCCATAAACATTATTCACCGTATCAACAAAAGCATAAACAAATACCATATGATCCTCTCAACAGATGCAGAAAAAGCATTCGATAAAATCAAGCATCCTTTTCTAATTATAACACTGAACAGTGTAAGCACAGGTGGCACATTTCTGAAACATTGAAGCTATCTATGACAAACCCACAGCTATTTTACTGAACAGAGTAAAACTGAAAGCTTTTCCTCTTAGAACTGGAACCAGACAAGGTTGTCCTCTATCATCATTACTATTTTAACACAGTGCTGGAAGTTCTAGCCAATACAATTAGGCAAGACAAGGAAATAAAGGGCATCCAAATGGGAGCAGAGGAGGTCAAACTCTCCCTCTTTGTTGTCCATATGATCTTATACTTAGAGAACCCCAAAGACTCAACCACAAGACTCATGGAAGTCATCAAAAAATACAGTAATGTCTCAGGATATAAAATCAATGTCCACAAGTCAGTAGCCTTTGTATACGCCAATGACAGTCAAGATGAGAGGCTAAGGACACAACTCCCTTCACCATAGCTTCAAAGAAAATGAAATACCGAAGAATATACCTAACAAAAGAGGTGAAGAACTTCTATAAAGAAAATTATGAAATCCTAAGAAAGGAAATAGCAGAGGATATTAACAAATGGAAGAACACACCATGCTCATGACCGGGAAGAATCAACATTGTTAAAATGTCTATACTTCCCAAAGCAATCTACCAATTCAATGCCCCCATCCCTATTAAAATACCAACATTATACTTTCAAGACTTGGAAGAAATGATTCGGCTTTTTGTATGGAACCAGAAAAAACCCCATATAGCTAAGGTAGTTCTTACTAAAAAAAACAAAACTGGGAGCATCAGCATACCAGATTTTAGGCTGTACTACAAAGCCACGGGGGTCAAGACAGCAGGGTACTGGCACAAAAATAAGAGACATAAACATTTGGAATTGAATAGAAAACCAGGAAATGAAACTAACATCTGACAATCACCTAATCTTCGATAAACCAAACAAGAACATACCTTGGGGGAAAGAATAAATGGTGCTGGGAGAAGTGGATATCCACATGTAAAAGACTGAAACTGGACCCACACCTTTCTCCACTCACAAAAATTGATTCCAAATCGATAAAGGACTTAAATTTAAGGCATGAAACAATAAAAATCCTCAAAGAAAGCATAAGAAAAATGCTGGAAGATAATGGCCTGGGGAAAGACTTCATGAAGAAGACTGCCATAGCAAATACAACAATAACAAAAATAAACAAATGGGGGGTGGCACCTGTGGCTCCAAGAAGTAGGGCACTGGCCCCATATGCCAGAGGTGGTGGGTTCAAACCCAGCTCCGGCCAAAACTGCAAAAAAATAAATAAATAAACAAATGGGACTTAATTAAACTGAAAAGCTTCTGGACAGCTAAGGAGAAAACAACCAAAACAAACAGACAACCTACACAATGGGAAAGAATATTCGCATATTTTGAATCAGACAAATGCTTGATAACTAGGATCTATAGAGAACTCAAATTAATCCACATTAAAAAAAGCCAACAATCACAATCCCATATATCAATGGGCAAGAGACATGAATAGAACCTTCTCTAAAAAAGATAGATGAATGGCTAACAAACATATGAAAAAGTGCTCATCATCCCTAATTATTAGAAAAATGCAAATCAAAACCACCCTGAGATACCATCTAACCCCAGTGAGAATGGCCCACATCCCCAGATCTCAAAATTGCAGATGCTGGCGGGGATGTGGAGAGAAGGGAACACTTTTCCACTGCTGGTGGGACTGCAAACCAATATAACCTTTTTGGAAGCAAGTATGGCGAACTCTCAAAGAACTCAGGCTAGACTTCCCATTTGATCCTGCAATCCCATTACTGGGCATCTACCCAAAAGGAAAAAAATCCTTTTATCATAAGGACACTTGCACTAGACTATTTATTGTAGCTCAATTTACAATTGCCAAAATGTGGAAACAGCCTAAATGCCCACCAACCCAGGAATGGATTAACAAGCTGTGGTATATGTACACAATGGAATACTATTCAGCCATTAAAAAAAATGGAGACTTTACAGCCTTTGTATTACCCTGGATGGAACACATTATTCTTAGTAAAGCATCACAAGAATGGAGAAGCATGAATCCTATGTACTCAATTTTGATATGAGAACAATTAATGACAATTAATGACATGCTGGGGGTAGGGGAAGGGGAGAGGAGAGAGAGAAAGAAGGACGGGGGTAAGGAAGAGCAGAAAGAGGGAAGGAGCAAGGGGGTGGGGTCTTGGTGTGTGACAAACCTTTTGGGGGCAGGACACAATTGTAAGAGGGATTTCACCTAACAAATATAATCAGTGTAACCTGGTTTCTTGTACCCTCAATGAATCCCCAACAATAAAACAAACAAAAAAAAGAATGTAAAATCATGCAGAGGCTGTGAAAAACAGGATGGCAGTCCCTCAAAAAATTAAACATGGAGGCCGGGTGCAGTGGCTCACACCTGTAATCCTAGCACTCTGGGAGGCCTGTGGGGGGGGGGGAGCGGGAATTGCATGAGCTCAGACGTTCCAGAGTCTGTCTCTAAAAATAGCCAGGTGTTCTGATAATTGCCTGTAGTCCCAGCTACTCAGGAGGCTAAGGCAAGGCTAAGGTAGCAACCTCAAACTCTTGCTTGAGCCCAAGAGTTTGAGGTTGCTACCCAGGGCGGCAAAGTGAGACTCTTTCTCAAAAAAAAAAAAAAAATTAATTAGATTAAATTAGAACATGGATCTAGTACTTCCACTTCTGGGTGCATACCCCCAAAAATTGAAAGCAGGAACTAGAGCAGGTTATTTGTACACCAATGGTCACAGCAGTGTTATTCACAATAAATAAAGGTGAAAGCAACCCAAGTGGTCCATTAATGGATGAAAGGATAAACAAAACGTGGTGTATGCATATAATGACATATTATTCAATCTTAAATATGGACATTCTGATAAGCGCTACAAGAGAAAGGAACCTAAGGATATTAGGCTAGGTGAAATAAGCCAATCACAAAAAGAAAAATACTGTATGATTTCTGCTTATATGAGGTACCTAGAGTACTTAAAAACATAGAAACTAAAAGTAAAATGGTGGTTGCCAGGAGCTGGAGAAAGTGGAAAAGGGAGAGTTAGAGTTTAATGGATATGGAGTTTAAGTTTAGCAAGATGAAAAGAGGTGGGGAAATGGACAGTGGTGATAGTTGTACAATAACATGAACATATTTATGCCACAGAACTATACACTTAAAATGATCAAAACGGACTGGGTACAGTGGTTCACACCTATAATCAAGCACCCTGGGAGGCTGAGTCAGGAGGATTGCTTGAGCTCAGGAGAACAGCCTGAGCAAGAGTGAGGTCCTTGGCTCTACAATAAATAGAAAACATAGCTGCGAGTGGTGGTACATGCCCATAGTCCTAGTTACACAAGAGGCCAAGACAAGACAGTCCCTTGGGTTCAATAGTTTCAGGTTGCAGTGAACTATGACAACACTGCAGTCTAGCCTAGGTGACAGAAGCAGACACCATGTGCTTTCATTTCCCAATGAAAGAATGTAAAACCACCTGTATCAAGCCTTTGTGGGTTGTTTTTTTTTTTGAGACAGAGCCTCAACCTGTCGCCCTGGGTAGAGTGCCGTGGCATCACAGCTCACATGTGGGTTTTTTGTAAAAAAATTTTTTTAATTTAAAAGATTCTTTACAGAGCAGGGGTATCACATGCGGTAACACTGGTATGTGAGCAGCCTCAGGACACAGGAAGGCAGAGATACCCAGGATGGACAGACCAAGGCTGTAACAAGCCTTTGGATTCATCTGCCAATCTGAAGGAAATACAGAGAAGAACTTACTGAAATCATCACTTCAATGCTGCTTGAGGGAAATGCTACAGGTCAAACAGACAAGGTCCCATGGGTCAATGTTCCTCAACGTTTCCTTCATTATTAGCCCCTCTAAAGATCCATCTTAGACAATTTCCCTAATTCTCCCTCCTCTCCGTGAAATTTTAATGCCACAGATCGGGTGGGTATCTATTCATGTACTGTGGACTTTTGGAGGTCAGGAACCACTGCAATATTTAAGACTTTTTGTCACCAGAGAACCAGTTTTTGCCCCCTTGCAGGCAATATTGTCCCCATGCCATTATGAGTGCCATAATGTAAAGAAAAGAAAGGGAAGGGTGAAAGACATGTTAAATTAAAAGATATTTCAAAGAAAAATCAAGTTTTATATATGGACAAGATTATACGCTAACATTTAGAGAAGCACACCAGATAAGTGAACCATATAGAAACATAAGGAAGTAATTACTATAAAAGTCAGGAGAGTAGGGAGGGCCAGTGATTTGAGATGGGCACATTGAAGAGCTTCTGAGGTACCTGACAAAGTTCTATTTCTTGATCTAGGTAATGATTACAAAGCTACTGTATAAGTAACAAAGTCACTTAGCTGTGTGACTTATACTGTGTGGTATTCTACATCTGTATTTATTTCACAAAAAGGTTAAAATTCAGTACATTACCTATTGAGATGTCATAACAAAGTGAAATTAAATAGCTCAACACAGCCAATAAATATATTTTGTCCTTTTAATATCTTTCCAAAAAACATAAACTCAGACTTCATCTCCAGATTGTTTAATTCATATCTTGGATATTCCTCAAGAAAGCAGTATCTTCTATTTGAATGTAGGTATATATATGAATTAATTTCCAGTCTAGTTTTACATTTAGTTCTTCTTATGAAGTTAATCATTTATACCCTCAGTGTAAAACGTAAAATTTAAGAACTGTAAAAACAAAACTAAGTTTTTACTTTGTTATTTTAGCCAATGTACCATGTCGATAAAGTAGAATATAAAACTAAACACTAAAACAAAAACCCATCAGACGTGAGTTTGGAAATAAAGACAAAACTGAGTTAGTTTTACACACTATATTATATTATAAATGTAAAATATCTACAAGTCCATATTCAAAAATTTAAGAAAAAATTTAATTTTTCATCAGTCTTTAAAAAGTTTGCCTTTCTGAAAATAAAAGTTCATCTTTTCTTAATTTGTTTTTTAAGTGTCTTTAAGTTAGCTGCTAACACTTAGGATTTCTAGATAAATGAATATTTACCCAAGAAAAAGTGTCTGAAAGAAAACAGAACTTCATTTATTTTTTTTTTTTTGAGACAGAGCCTCAAGCTGTCACCCTGGGTAGAGTGTCATGGCATCACAGCTCACAGCAACCTCCAATTCCTGGGCTCAAGCGAGTCTCTTGCCTCTGCCTCCCACGTAGCTGGGACTATAGGTTCCCGCCACAACGCCCGGCCATTTTTTGGTTGCAGCCATCATTGTTGTTTTGCCGGCCCAGGCTGGATTCGAACCCGCCAGCTCAGGTGTACGTGGCTGGCGCCTTAGCCCGTTGAGCCACAGGCGCCGAGCCAGAAAACAGAACTTTAAATTTCCATTTTTCACATATTTGAGTAGTAATGTAATACTAAGTCACATACATACAGGGGAAAAATCTCACCTCACAAATTCGAATGTTTCATCTAAGTGAATAACTTACCCAGTTTAATATCTCCATCTAAGGTAAAAAGAATGTTGCCAGCCTTTAGATCTCTGTGGATGATTTTATTATCATGTAAGTAGCTCAATGCCTCTAAAGTCTGTTTGCAAACTACTTGTATTTGGGACTCAGTTAATGGTCTCTCGAGTTCTATAAAAAGAAAGCAAACAAATCTGCATTTCTATAAAGTGAAAACATATTGGCATGCTGTATATCCTCATGTATATACAATCACTGTCAAAGATCATATATCTTGAAATTATTTTGGAAAAACTAAATATCCACAAAGGTTACTTTCCTGACATATTATATTCAACATTTCATTTTAGAATTTTATTACAATTATCCAGGAATATAAAAATATAATTGATTTGATTTCTTAATTTATTGAACTTCACTGTCCAATTACACGTTTGAATAAATATTCATATATGTGTATTTGAAACTCTTCATTGTTATTAAATATAAGATATAAACATAAAAAGTGAAAAGGTATTTACCAAGCATCACAGCATCTACTGCTCCACCTGCACAAAATTCAATAAGGATCTGCATGAAAAAAAAAAAAAAAAGCATGTATCTAAAACTACATTAAGTTTCAGTATTTTTTCTTCAATTTAGTAAAAAAGATAAAGAAACAGCTATCAAATATCTAGATTATGGTAACAGTATTATATTAAACGTGAAGATTTTCCTTGTCAAAAGAGTTACAAGTTATAAACACTATACACTTGAAAAAGCACAAAGAGAATCCACTGTGGAAGTATGTGCATTTTAGTTAATGACCATGTGTAGAGTTCCTGCTTCTCTAAAATGACCAGATATATAATTTTTATTCAGTACAGTATTATATAAACCATTTTGCCATGAAAAATACTGTTACTCCCACTTTTAAGGTAACTATAGTGATTTAAGTGATCAAATATTTATTTTAACTTTATTAATAGGATTTTTAAAAAAGACCTTGTGATTTCCAGTCAGGTATTCCTTATACTACTTGCTCTTCTCTCATAAAACTTTCCTTCAAAAAGAAAAACTGAAAACACCTTTTTTGTTTCTCTTTTAGAGAGAGTGTCTCATTCTGTCACCACGGCTAGAGTACAGTGGCCTCATCATAACTCACAGCAACTTCAAACTTCTGGGGCTCAAGTGATCCTCCTGCCTCAGCCTCCCAAGTAGCTGGGAATACAGATGCCCACCACAGCCATATAACTTTTTCTATTTTAGTAGAGACAGAGGTTTGCTCTTGCTCAGGTTGGCCTTGAACTCCTGAGCTCAAGCAACCCTTCTGCCTCAGTTTCCCAGAGTACTAGGATTACAGAATGAGCCACATCTGGCTTGAAACTATTTAAAAAAGCTCTCTTGATAAAACAGTGTTAGAACAGAGCAAATGGCTGCTTATTATGATGAATACAAACATTTGATTTCTGTATTTCTGCCTAATATTTTCTAAAAATGAACAAAATTTATACAAACACCCTTAGCCATTATATCACGCAGTAAAGTTGAACCTGATAATGTAAGATATTTCTATTATTTTATAGTTTATTACATGATTAATAACAAACTTTAAGATAAAAAATTATAAACAATTTCTAGGAAAGCAAACTTTAAAACACTTTTAAATGTTTAAATATAAATTACAAACAAGGACATTTAATTCTCTATTTTAGGAAATTAAATATTCTTTTTTTTTTTTTTTTGTAGAGACAGAGTCTCACTTTATCGCCCTCAGTAGAGTGCCGTGGTGTCATACAGTTCACAGCAACTTCCAACTCCTGGGCTTAGGTGATTCTCTTGCCTCAGCCTCTGTAGTAGTTGGGACTACAGGCACCCGCCACAACGCCCGGCTATTTTTCTGTTTTTGCAGTTCAGCAGAGGCCGGGTTTGAACCCACCACCTTCGGTATATGGGGCCGGCACCCTACTCAATGAGCCACAGGCGCCGCCCGAAATTAAATATTCTTAACCAAGTTTCTCCACCTGGATCCAATGTCAGATAATCATGATGAAACTGGTCTGATCGGAAACATAAATCTGAACATCTTTTGAAGCTGACAATAATGGGGTTGTTATTACTCACTCATCAGCAAATCAACTTTCATTCAAGTAACACAAGTAACTAAATAAAAGAGATAAGACATAAAATAGGATAAGTAACTAAATACAAGAGGTAAGACATAGAATAGGCTTTCAAAACCCATAAACCTCTTTAGGATGATGAACTCATTTTAGGCACTATAGATCAACAGAAAGTACTTACCCAAAGATTGTTCTCATAATAGAAGGCATCTAGAAGCTTGACTATATTTGGGTGATCACAAGATGCTAATATATCAATCTCAACCATATAGTCTTCAAGTTCTTCTTCCGATTTGGTGTCAATCACCTTTGCAGCAGCTAAAACATGGGTCTCTTTATTCTGGGCCTAAAAATGAAAGTAGCAGAAGTGACATAGTAAAGTTCATATTTTAAAAAATTATTATTTTAGTAGATTTTATTTTTTAGATAGGTTTTGGGTTCACAGGAAAATTGAGCAGAAATTACAGAAAGTTACCTTATGCTCCCTGCCCTGACACATGCATAACTTACCCTACTATCAACATTCTGCACCAAAGTGGGAATTTGTTACAATTGATAAAGCTACATTAATACATCATTACCATCAAGTCCACAGTTTATATTAGGTTTACTCTTAGTGTTGTACATCCATGAGTTTCAACAAATATATAATGGTACCCACCATTATGTACTTATAGCATCATACAGAAAAGCTTCACTGCCCTAAAAATCCTATGTGCTCAGCCTATTCATCCCTCCCTTTCTCCAATCCCTGGTAACTACTGATCTTTTCACTGCCTCCAGTTTTGCTATTTCCAGAATGTCAGGTACTTGGAATCACAAAATATATAGACCTCTCAGATTATCTTTCTTAGTAAAATGCATTGAAGTTTACGTTCCTCAGTGTCTTCATGGCTTAATTGCTCTTTCTTGGCTGAGTGCAGGTGCTCATATCTGGTAATCCGAGCACTCTTGGGAGGCCATGGTAGGAGGATCTCTTGAACTCAGGAGTTTAAGACCAGCGTGAGCAAGAGCGAAACCCCATCTCTACTAAAAATAGAAAAACTAGCCAGGCTTTCTGGTGGGTGCCTGTAGTCTGAGCTACTTGGGAGGCTGAGGCAAGAGGATCAGTTGAACCCACGTTTGAGGTTGCTGTGAGCTATGACGACACCAGGGCACTCAATCCCAGGGCTACAGAGTTAGACTCTGTCTCAAAACAAAAACAAAAACAAAAACACAGCTTCCTTTTTAGCACTGAAAAATATTCCACTGTTTGGATGTATCACAGCTTATCCATTCACCGACTAAAGGACATGTTGTTTTCCAGTTGTGGCAATTATAAGTAAAGCTGCTACAAACATGCATGTACAGGTTTCTATGGAGACTTAAGTTTTCAACACATTTGGGTACATACAAAGGTGCACAACTCCTGGATCATATGGTAAGAGTATGTTCAGTTTTCTAAGAAACTGCCAAACTGTCTTGCAAAGGAGGTGGCTGTACAATTTTGCATAGCCATCAATATAGAACCAAGTTCCTGCTGTTCTACATCCTAAACAGCAGGCGGTGGTGCCACTGGATTTTCACCAGGCTAATAGGTGTGCAGTGGTACCTGTACCCTGTTTTCAATTTGCAATTCTCTAATGACATATGATGTTGAATATCTTTTCACATGCTTATTTGATCTGAATATCTTTGCTGAGGTGTCTGTTCAAATCTTTTGCCCGTTTTTTAATTTGGTTGTTTATTTCCTAATTGTTGAGGTTTTCTGGTTTGGTTTTCTTTTTGGTGATTTATGAAAAAAACATATTTATGAAAATAACAACATAGTGACTTCAAGTGACCACGACTGATTGTTGAAAACGTTTTATTAACAGACATTACATTTTTAAATTAAGATCTGGGTGTTTGTTATTCCATTCTTGTTTTTTTTTTTTTAATAATTTTATTAAATCATAATTGTGTACATTGGTGCAATCATAGGGCAGAATGTGCTTCATATACAATCTCCATTCTTGTTTTAAACACTTATTCCATTCAGCCTTTATGGGAAGGATTTTCATGCTTTTAAATATTAGATTGATGAGCTCTTTGTTTTTTAACTTGGTCTTCATAACTATATTTAACAAAATAAGGATGAAATACACAGAAAAAATATGACAATTGCTTCAAAGTAATATAAAGGGATATATAAAATTTGTCAAGTTGTATACTTAGGATTTGTGTACACTAGACTTGATTAAAAAGTTTACATATAAAAAAAATAACAGAGGAAGAGAAGCAAAGAGGGTAACAGCTGAAACAAGACTATCTGCGAATTCACAATCAGATCTCCAGTGTTATTCTATTCTTGTACATGTTTTCATAACAAAGATGTTTTAAAATGTTACCTATAAACCTAAGAAACTCAGCAAATGTAAGATTCGGAAGCATGGTATAAAAGCAGTACACCCTTAAGACTAGATTCTGATTTAAAACATCATATGTTAAAAA
The DNA here is from genome assembly GCA_963574655.1 of Perodicticus potto. Classification (NCBI taxonomy): domain Eukaryota; kingdom Metazoa; phylum Chordata; class Mammalia; order Primates; family Lorisidae; genus Perodicticus; species Perodicticus potto. Next base: position 92,810 of record CAUYRH010056556.1, read on the forward strand.
TGAACAACCTGGCTCAACACCTGTGGCTCAACGGGCTAAGGCGCCATCCACGTACACCTGAGCTGGCGGGTTTGAATCCAGCCCGGCCCGCCAAACAACAGTGATGGCTATATCCAAAAAATGGCCGGGCATTGTGGCGGGTGCCTGTAGTCCCAGCTACTTGGGAGGAGGAAGCAGGAGACTCGCTTGAGCCCAGGAATTGGGGGTTGCTGTGAGCTGTGATGCCACAGCACTCTATCCAGGGTGACAGCTTGAGGCTCTGTCTCAAATAAAAAAAAAAGAACAACCTATGTTTCTTTACAATTTTGCTAAAGTGACAATAATTCCTCCACAAAAATTTTTTGGGATAATTATGAAGTACTCTATAAATTGAGATATAGAAGATTTTCTAAATAAAGAAGATCTATATCTTCTGTAGAAGATATAGAAAATATCTATACAGAAGTTATAGAGATATAGAAAATTTTTTGGCATAATTATGAAGTACTCTACAAACTGAGATATAGAAGTATTCTAATTCTGTTAAAAATGTTTTCTCATTTTGTGGTATATTACAATAAGCTTAAGATTTTTAAGTAAAAGAAATAATGAAATCCAATTATCTCCTAAAAACACAATAAACGAGCTGATTCTGCTATCAGCCAAACTAAGCCACTTGGCCACTTTACATAAACAAATAGAGGGCTGCTGAGAAACATAATTTATCTGAATTTTCTATGCTGGTTTCATGTTCTAAATGAAGTAGGGTAAAAATTACTCTTCTTCTCACCGTCTAGGAAGTAACTTCTATCAAAATAAGAGTAATTTTTAAATCTTCATTTTCTTTCTACATTTCTACCTTTTTTAAGACTAAATAATACTTTTATAATGAAGAATATATAATATTTCAGTAAAGTTCTCAGCTGGAAATTGAAAGACCAGCACAAAAAACAGAGATATCAGTCCCACAAAGGTGTTAGTCTATCAAAAAGGAAAGCAAAAAATAAAACACAAAAACAGAAAAATATAAAGGAAATGTAAAAAACAAAGAATAAAGAGAAATGAATTAATCATTTTAATATCACTAGGATTAAGGAAGGATTGGTATTTTGAGCTACCATTTTTCCTCCTTTATAAGCAAAGCAATAAATTTCCTTTTCCTCCTTCTCAAAAACCACTGAGTTTGTTATTTGTGGGTTCTGTTGCAACATAGAAAAGTTCTACCTAAAAGTCCCTTGGGAAGAATTTTGTCTGAATGGTCAACTTACAGCTGTAAGTCTATGCCGAAGGAAAATGGTTTTACTGTCATCCAATGTATGTGCTGGAATATGGTGAAAAGTGGCTGTTGAATGAAACCTAGAAATGCAACTTGAACTTGCAGACATCAAGAAAAATTCAGAGTTCAAATGGTTGACATGCCAGTTTAGAGTTAAAATGCTAATAAGTCTCTCAAGCTCCCTTTCTTTTCTTGCTAACTTCTACTAATGTTGAGATAAACTCACTGTTTATGGAGTTTGTATTACTATCTTATGCAAAAGTAGTAAAGTAAAATCTACTGAAATTGAAAAATAATAATAATAATAATAATAATCACCAGGATTATTTGATTTGGATTATTTGATCTCAAATCTGAGAGCTAAAAGGTATTCTCTCCCCAAGACAAGAGGTAAGACCCTACCTAACTGTCCAGTATAGAAAAATATTTGACTGTAACAAATTATAAAAACTAAACAACCCACATCACTGCTCATGAATGTCTACTACATGCAAGGCATTGGTCAGAGCTGTGGAAAACACAAACAACACTTGAGTGAAATCTGTCTTAGGAAAAAAGTACAGTACAGTCGTCCCCCTTATCCATGAGGGATACATTCCAAGACCCCCAGTGGATGCTTAAAACCTCACATAGTACCAAACCCTATATATAGTAGAACCTCCATAGTTGACTACCTCCCTACATTAACCACCTCCTGAAGGTGATCTAATTTTCATAGACCAGACGGGCACCACATGTACGTATCAGTACAGCAGGCCTACTTCTTTATGTTGACCACCTCCATATGTTGACCAGTTTATTACAGTCTCTAGGTTCTACTGTATATACTAAGTTTTTTCCTACACATACATACCTATGATAAAGTTTAATTTCTAAATTAGACTCAGTAAGAGATTAACAACAGTAACTAGTAACAAAATAGAACAATTACAACAATACACTATAATAAAAGGTATGTGAACATGGCCTCTCTCCATGGGTAGCTGAAACCACAGAAAGGGAAACTTCAAATACGAGGAAACTACTGCATAGAAATCTCTTAAAAATCTTGGCCAAGTCTTAACCAAGAGTTGATCTGCTAAAATCAATTCATTCTTCCAACAAATACTTTGTACATTCTATATCTCAGACACTGTTCCAGCTGGTGATAAGTGTTTACAAAATATACAAAATCTCTGTCCTCAAGGTGCTTATTATAACTGTGAAGAGTAGACAGCCAACAGATAAATACAATAAATAGTACATCAATGATTAGTACTGTAGGAGAAAGAAGCAAGGTAATAAGAAAGATAAGAAAATGGGGCGGGAGGGCGCAGCGCCTGTGGCTCAAGGAATAGGGCGCCGGCCCCATATACTGGGGGTGGCGTGTTTAAACTTGGCCCAGGCCAAAACTGCCAAAAAAAAAAAAAAAGAAAAAGAAAAGAAAATGGGGTGGGGGTGGAGATGGGAGCACACAGACAAGAGTTTACAAGTTAAATAATGTAGTTAAGTTAGGCCTAAATGAGGTGATACCTGACTATATCAAGATCAATCAAATTCAATGATTCTTTTAATGTTTTAGCTATATAAATTGCAAATTTTATTTTGCAAAGAAACAGGGTAAGAAAAATCTCAAATTCCTTCAAGTATGTTATTCTACATAATAGTATCCATTATGCTATTAGAGGATATTATTCATGGAGCAATTACTGTATGTCAGGCACTGTTCTCTCCACTGTCCATTAAGTAACTTATTTAATCCTTACATCAGTCCAGCCAGGAGGTAAAAGATAGATTCTTTTAATAGAGAGAATTTATTACAACAGATTGTTAATTGTGGGGCTAACTAGGTAACTGAGAATATAAAAACAGAACACAAAGGATCAGGGAGATAACTGCAGGAAGAAACTACCACCCCTAGGACTAGGGAAGCCAAAGGAAGAGACTGGGATTATTAAAACTCAGAAGCTTGGAGGAAGAGTCGTGCAGAGCTCAAACTCAGATCCCTGAGGAAAGAGTGCTGCTCTGGTGCTGTTTTCTCTGAACTTAGCAGAAAGGTCCTGTGAGACTGGGACCCAAACTTTTGAGGAAAGGGGTACCAGCCAATCTGATGCTGGAGTCATAAAGGGTTATGATAAGGCTAGTTCCCTGTGTCTGAGAAACTACCCACTGTTTGCTGCTACAGAAAGAAATTGCTGTTACTGAAATGAAAAACATCCATAAAGGTGATGGTCAAAGTAACAAGAAAGCAGAGAGGAAACCCACAGGAAACAAAGAGAAAGGTATAAGTCCTTTCTTCCTTCTCTTCCTTGCAGCCTCCCACTAGGGCCCCTTTCTTGCCAAACTGAAAATGGAGCAGCTGGCAAAGCAGAAATGTGATTGGTAGTCAGGACCACAAACAGAGCTCAGAGGGTATGTTTGGATGTGAGAGACAATAGCTTAAGAACTGGCATAATCCTAAAACCCATGAGGATCACAGATGGGATAATGAAAGCACAAAATTCTATTAAGTATTTGGATAACAAACATCCAAAGTTCTAAAGAGCTGTAAAGTGAAAAGGAGGGATGACATGGTGAAGAAAACATATACTTTTAGTCATTGACACTGTTACCTGTTTTAAATTACATGCTAATTCTGGTGATCTTCTCAGAGCCCTGATAAAGATTTGGGGAGGAAGAAATGTCAAAATTAAAGTAAAATGACCCACAACTACTTACCAAAGATATACACTTAATACTCATTATTTGTGGTAGTTACGCTCTATAAAGTTGCTGCAAACACTAATTCACAACTACTGAACCATATTAGTTGTGGTCAATTAGAAAAAAACATGAGTAGTTTGCTCACTGGAAAAAAACATGCATTAACCTAACACCCACCTCACACAGTTTATAATTTTAAATCCTAGAAACAATTCACCCTGGCAGAGTCTACTTTATTTTACAAAAGAGCAATAAGGTTCAGAAGTGTTACATGACTTGTCTAAAGCCATCCCAGTAACAGATGCCAAAGTTGGGATTCAAATCCTGTCCAACTGGCTCTGGAGTCAGAATCCTGCACTACACTACACTACGCTGCCCTCTGCTGTCTCCACCTTCTGGTCATCTGTATATAAGTACTTACGTAACAAGGTAGAGTATCAACTTGTTCAAACTTAGCTTAGAATGTGCTGGTCAGGGGTTTCAAATTTTCTGCAGATCTGTGCATATACATGAATGACCACACAAGTGGTACAAGTACAGATTTTAGGACTGCAAATAAATGTTATCAAGTAGGCAAATTCACATATACAAAATCTGTGAATAATGAGAATGAACTATACATACTCTTTCCATAATTTCTAAAAAATATTACAGAAATTCTTTTTCTAAAGGGTATTTTTATGTCAGTTCCTGAATTCTGCTAAAAAGAAAGGAATATACAAATTCCTTGTCAAATTCAATCAAACAACAAAACAATGTCAGTAATCAGTCAACTTTGGCTAAAAATATGCAGTTTCCAAAACATTGTACCAATTCTCGGATCACACAGTTACTTTCAAAAACTTACTGACTCTGAGCATTATGAATATTCAAAACACAACTGTATGCTAAAGAAGCGGAGGAAATGTGCATAGATTGCATAGTTGAAAAAGATAAAAAATCATAACATAAAAAGATAGTTTAAAAAATATATTTAAAAATAAGACAAAGATTTGCCCAGACACAGTGGCTCCTGCCTGTAATCCTAGCACTCTGGGAGGCCGAGGTGGAGGAACAGCTTGAGCTTGCGGGTTTGAGACCAGCCTGAGCAAAAAGCGAGACCCCCGTCTCTACTAAAAATAGAAAAACTGAGGCAAGAGGATGGCTTGAGCCCAAGAGTTGAAGGTTGCTGTGAGCTATGACGCCACAGCACTCTACCCAGGGCGGTAGCTTGAGACTCTGTCTCAAAAAAAAAAGACAAAGATGTATGACTTCTGGAAATTAATTTTAAAAAATAAAGCTTTCTAAATGTCAAGGAAAACAATTCCATTTACAATAACATCAAAAACAATAAGACACCTAGGAATTAAAATTTAACCAAGGAAGTAAAAGACTTACACAATGAAAACTACAAAATATTGCTGAAAGAAATTAAAGACATAAGAAAATGGAAATCCATTTCCTGTTGTACTATTGGAGACAATAGTGTTAGGATGTCAATACTACCCAAGGCTATCTACAGATTCAATGCAATCCCTATTGAAATCCCAATGATATTTTCAGCAGACATAGGAAAAAAACCCATCTTAAAATTCATATGGAATTTCAAAGGACTCCCAAATAATCAAAATATTCTTGAAAAAGAACAACAAAGCTTTAGAATTCCTGTTTTTTGAGACAGTCTCATTTAGTCACCCTCAGTAGAGTGCTGTGGTGTCATGGCTCACACAACCTCAAACTCTTGGGCTCAAGAGATTCTCTTGCCTTAGCTTCCCAAGTAACCAGGACTACAAGCACCCGCCACAATGCCCAGCTACTTTTAAGAGACAGGGTCTCACTCATGTTCAGGCTGGTTTCAAATTCCTGAGCTCAAGCAATCCATCCACCTTGGCCTCCCAGAGTGCTAGGATTACAGCATAAACCACTGCTTTTGGCCTCATCTCCTGATTTCAAAACTTATTACAAAGCTACAGTAATTAAAACAACACAGTACTGGCATAGGAACAAATATAAAGCAAATTATACATCTCCACCTCAGATCATCAGATGTTAGATTCTCATACGGAGCACACAACCTAGATCCCTTGGCTGCACAGTTACAGTAAGGTTTGGGTTCTTATGAGAATCTAATGCTGCCACTTATCTGACAGGAGGAGAGCTCAGGCAGTGATGCTAGCAATGGGACACTTTTTTAAGGTGTGGGAGAGGGGGCAGGTGCAGGACCACAGCCCTAAAGAATTGAAAGCAAGTTCTCAAAGAGATATTTATACAGAGTAGCTACAACATGGAAGAAACGTTAAGTGTCACTAATGAATGGATAAGCAAAATATGTATATACATACAATGGAATTTAACAGGAAGCCTTTTTATAGCCTTAAAAAGTAAGGAAATTCGGATAATGCTACAACATGAATGAAACCTTAAGGATATCATGCTAAGTGAAATAAACCAGTCACAAAATGACAAATATTGCATGATTCCACTTATATGAGGTACTTAAGAGTAGTCAAAGTCATAGTCAGAAAACAGAGGATGCTTGCCAGAGACTGAGAGGAAGGAGGAATGGGGAATTTAATGGATATAGAGTTTCAGTTTTATAAGATGAAAAGAGGCTTGGAGATGATGGCTGTACAACATTATGAGTATATTTACTACCACTGAACTATGTCTTTTAATAATCAAGATGGTGACTCATCACAGTGTATAAAAAAATGGGCAAGATGACAAATTATATGCTATGCGTATTTTACCATAATAAAAACTATCAGGGAAAAAACTTGATAACAATAAGCAAATAAATTTGTACAACTTCCTAATTTCAAAGTAAGAACTACTAGTCATTTATTTTGTTCTAATAATACTCCTTCTAGAAATTTAAACTAAATTAATAAATGTCATAGAAAAATACCACATGTAGGCTAGGCACAGTGACTCACACCTGTAATCCTAGTACTCTTGGGAGGCCGAGGCCGGTGGATTGCTTGAGCTCAGGAGTTTGAGAACAGCCTGAGCAAGAGTGAGACCCTGTCTCTACTAAAAAATACAAAAACTGAGGCAAGAGGATCACTTGACCCTGAGTTGGAGGTTGCTGTGAGCTATGATGCCATGGCACTCTACCCAAGACGAGAGCTTGAGACTCTGTCTCAAAAAAATAAATAAATAAAAATAAAAATAAAAATATCAGTAAGTGTGGTGGTGCACGACTGTAGTCCCGGCTACTCAGGAGGCTGAGGCAGGAGGATCAATCGCTTGAGCCCAAGAGTTTGAAGTTGCTGTGAGCCATGCCAATGATGCCATAGCACTCTAGGCTAGGTGACAGAGTGAGACTCTCCCTCAAAAGAAAAAAAAAAGAAAGAAAGAAAGAAATACACCATGTGCAATGAACACCTGATATACAATGAAGACACTGTAAATGCAATAAGGATAATCCTTCTAATAAACCATGCTGCAACAACTGGGTATCTATATAGACAAAATGAAACTGAACCCTTATGAATAAGCAAAAATCAATAGTTATAGATCTAATGTAGAAGAAGACAACACTATAAAACTTTAATAATGTAGCAGCAGCCCAAGCAAGAGCAAGACCCTGTCTTTAAAAATAATAATAATGTAGTAAGACATCTTAACCACCTTGAATAGAGAATTTTTTTTTTTATTACAATTTTTTGGCTGGGGCCAGGTTTGAACCCGCCACCTCCAATATATGGGGCCGGCACCCTACTCCTGTGAGCCACAGGCACCGCCTGAATAGAGAATTTTTTAAGACAAAAAGCATTAACTGTGTAGGAAAAAAAGTTAATAAACTGGACATCAGTATTTTAGATGTCTATACAAAAAAGGATATCATAAAGAAAGTGAGTGCAAAGACAAACCACAAAACAAGAGAAAATATGTGCATCATAATATCTAACAATGGATTAGTAACCAGAATACATAAGGTGTCCCATAAATAAATAAGAAAAAGAAAGGGAGCCCAAAAGGCTTCAACGAGACTTCAGAACAGGAAATTCAAATGGCAAATACACATGAAAAGGAGTTCAATTTCACAGTAATCAGAGAAGATACTTCTTCACATCCATAAGGGCACAAATTTAAAAAAAGGGCCAAAGAATCAAAACATTCTATCAAGGTTGATTTAAAGATCCAAAATTAGATACACTTTGTTAGTTTCTTGGTCATTCTTTATGAAATTTTCATGGGTTATTATGAAAACAATTATGTAATATTACTTTGCCACTGAATGTTGGTAAGCCATACTATAGACTCTTAAAATTTGAAGTGATTTCATAAATTTCAAGCCATATAATATACCAACTGGAAATAAAATATACGTGCTTTATAAGTTAAAACGAAACAAAATATCTTGATTTCTAGTGTATTTCTTTAAAAGTGAGATACTAAAATAACAGCATGAAACAAAAAAGGAAATTTACTATGACCACACTTTTTAGGTCATAGCAGGGAGGAAGGATGACAGAAGAAAAGAAGGAGGGAAAGAAGGAAAGATAACTAGATGGATGGACAGAAGGCTTCAAATACCCTTCCTCTCTACAGAAATCATTCACATTAACTAATATTTCAGCACTAATTTGTAGGAAAAAATGTGAACTGGTAAGCTAATAAACTGGAAAAGGTGACTATCTTATAAAATAAAAGAACAAGAAGAAACAAAATATTCTGTACTTATACACTGTACATACCTTCAATGGTTATAGCCATACAGATTAAAAAAAAAGGGAGGAGGATAATAAGAAACACAGGGATATAAAGTAACCATACTGGTCTTGACATTTTTCTTCTTACAACTTTGAGAAATTATCCACTTTAAAACTTCTGAAAATGAGTTATTTTTAGAAAAATAAAAAATTATTCACTGAAATTCAAATTAGTACCTTCCATTAATATTTGTTCTTAAATTTCAAAACAATCTCAGTTTCCATTTTAGTACTTAAAAGTGACAGACTTTTATAACAAAGACACAACATTTCATACAGTAACAGCAGTAGCATTTTATATGTAAGCAGAAGTATACCTTGGCACAAAGATTTCGCTGTAGCAAAGTAAGAACAAATTGCTTTTGTTACTGAACTGGGAAAACATCCCTGTAAATTTAAAGAGATTTACAAAGAAGAGAAATGGGAACATAGTTATGTGTCAATTGTCTAGAAGTCTATGTCAGCACATAAATAATAACTCTCTGGTATAAAACAAAAACTTAAGAAGGAAAGTTTAAAAGTTTAAAAATCTGCCAGAAAATATATTATAAAATAACTCACTAGGGTGGTGCCTGTGGCTCAGTGAGTAGGGCACACGTCCCACATACCGAGGGTAGTAGGTTCAATTTGGCCCTGGCCAAACTGCAACAAAAAACAGCCGGGCATTGTGGCGGGCGGGCTTTGTGGCTGGCGTTGGTAGTCCCAGCTACTTGGGAGGCTGAGGCAAGAGAACCATCTAAGCCCAAGAGCTGGAGATTGCGGTGAGCTGTGATGCCACGGCACTCTACCGAGGATGACAAAGTGAGACTCTGTCTCTAAAATAATAATAATGATTCACTAAAATTGATAGCATTTCAAATGTCAGAATTATTTAAAAATTTTCAAGAAGATTTAATACACATAATTAGACTAATGAAAGCAACGAAGTATAAAATAATTGAAAAACTTCAAGAAAACAGAATGAAAAAGAAACAAAGAGAGGGTGAATGGATAAATGGGTGATTAGATGGGTAGAGGTAACAGCAAAACATAAACTGTAGAATCTAAGTAGTTGATACGTGCATGTTTGTTCACTATACAATTCTTTCAACCTTTTTATAGGATTGAAAATTTTCATAAGAATGTTGGAGGAAAAATAAACAATCAGAGAATTCAATAAGGTTAAGAAATTACAGAATTAATAATGAATTACTTTCCTACATACAAACAATAATTGCAAAACATAAAAGGTGATTGGGGTATAACAGTGACAAAAATAGTAATAATAAGAATAATAATGAGAGGAATATCCACTCAAAACAGTAATTTAAAAGATAAAATTTCAAGGCAAAAATTTAATAAGCTAATGCAGAACTTACATAGAATAGTATTTATTGAGGTTTTGGGGCAAAGAGAATTTATTCAATCTATCAAAAGCCTTGGAAGTACTTCATTTCATTTACTATCAACTTTTGTTTTCTAATAAAATTTTCTCTTCTTGGCTCGGCGCCTGTGGCTCAACGGGCTAAGGCGCCAGCCACGTACACCTGAGCTGGTGGGTTCGAATCCAGCCCCGGCATCAAACAACAATGACGGCTGCAACCAAAAAATGGCCGGGCGTTGTGGCGGGCGCCTGTAGTCCCAGCTACTTGGGAGGCAGAGGCAAGAGACTCACTTGAGCCCAAGAATTGGAGGTTGCTGTGAGCTGTGATGCTACAGCACTCTATCCAGGGTGATAGCTTGAGGCTCTGTCTCAAAAAAAAAAAAAAAAAAAAAAAAATTTTCTCTTCTTAAAAACACTCTAAATAAATGAAAAGCAATCTATATTGTGGAAAAACGACTCATATCCTGTAAAACATTAAGGAAAAGATAAACAAGAAAAATTTTTAAATAGGTACAATAACATAGATGAACCCCATAAATATTAAGGTCAACCACCGGTGCTCACCTTGGAGGTGATTTTGCCATCCAGGAGACATTTGGCAATGTCTAGAGGCATTTTAGGTTGTCACATGGCAGGGAGAGTGCTAGTGGCATCTAGTGGGGTGGAGGCAAAGGATGCTGCTAACAGGGCAAAGGCAGCCCTCCACAAAAAAAGAATTATCTGGTCCAAAATGCCTACGGTGCCAAGACTGAGAAACCCTGCGTGAAGTGCAAAAAGCCACATATATAACAATACATACCGTCCGTTTCCATTTATAAGAAATTTCTAGAAAAGGCAAAATTATAGAGCCAGAAAGCAAGTAAGAGTTGGCTGAGTGTGGGAACAGGGATTGACTTCAAAATGGGCACAAAGGAACTTTTTTGAGGTGATAGGAAAGTTAAAAAACTAGATTGTGTTGATGACTGCAAAACTATATAAATTTACTAAAATTCATAAAATTGCACACTTAAAATGGGTGAATTTTATAATATATAAATTATACCTGAATAAAGCTATTTTTTAAATAGGCAAATGACTTAATCAGGAATTCCACACAGAAACAGTATACCCAAATGTTGAATATGCACATAAAAAGGCATTCAACTTCATTAGTCATCAGGAAAATATAAATAAAACCACTTGTATTTAACAAAATGGTTAACAAAATGTTAAATATAATATTAATAACAATACCATGTGTCAGTGAGGATACAGAAAATCACTTACCCTACTGGTAAGAATGTAAACTGGTCCAGTATCTTCTAAAGCTGAAAATACATATACCCTGTGACCTAGGAAATCTATTCCCAATATATATTATTCAACAGAAATGAATGCACATGTGAACTAAATGTATAAAAACATTCATTAATCTTAATCTCAATATATAAAAAGTGAAATCAATCCAAATAGCGTAGAATGGATAAGTTGTAGTATTGCATAAAATACAATACTATAATGCAAAGAAAAAGATTGAATGCCTACTATATGCAACATCATGGATGAATCTAGAGATAGAAGGAAAATCAAGAATATGGTGACCTGGTTCGGCGCTTGTGGCTCAACGGGCTAAGGCGCCAGCCACGTACACCTGAGCTGGCGGGTTCGAATCCAGCCTGGGCCCGCCAAACAATGACGGCTGCAACCAAAAAATGTCTGGGCGTTGTGGCGGGCGCCTGTGGTCCCAGCTACCTGGAAGGCGGAGGCAGGAGACTCGCTTGAGCCCAGGAATTGGAGGTTGCTGTGAGCTGTGATGCCACAGCACTCTA